>WIPJ01000520.1:1553543-1572620 GCA_018155075.1 Cassiopea andromeda
CCTTGAAGCCTAAATTTCAATACAGCCTTTTGTTATTGTATTCAACTTCCACGTTAGACTACCATCATTGAGAGGAATGCTACGTAGGAACAATATATCGCAGCTTATTCTCCCTGCTTTGTCATAGCCTTGGTTACATCATGCAAAAAGTGGCGAATCTCTTCCTTCTAAATTCAAACAATCAGAGAGTAGAATTTTATGAATTGATTGATCAATCTGCCAGCCTCGATAGTATGTTGCTGAGCAGTCTCGTTTAGGGCACTATAATGGCAGCAACTACTGTTCTGAAATAAAAACATGATCTAATGTCGCAGATGAAACCTGGCAAGCAAAAGAGACACCTGACCATTCATCATTCTACGGATGTTGATTCATTTTTTAAGCGTCAAAATATGCCGGCCGTCATTGGTTAGAAAACCAAAGGCAAAAAGTGTTGTTCAAATCTATTCTTGATCGAGGAATGTCCGCACTGAATTTCCTCTGAAGCGGTTTTCTGAACATGCTGTTTCTAAGTTCGTTACGGCACGTAATGAAAGTTGAGGTAACTTCAGTTTGTGTTCGTGGCAATATTGAAATGGTAGGCCTACCATGGATTACGAGGTATGTCTTCTCATTCCTTAATACTCTGACAAGTGTATCTGCAAGCAAACTTCCGCCCAATGGACTTCTGCCATTGTTTTTTTGCACTACAATTCCAAAGCCTATCAACTGCCTCCTCGCAGAGATGTGCCGAGAAACTTTCCTAGGGGAGGAGGCGTTGTGACAATTTAACCAACTGCTAGTAGTAACAGTACACTGTTACTAATAGCAAAAGGTCACAGAATAAATGGTGGCTATTTCTCTTGCAGCATGGCCAACTTTTACCAGCTTTCTTGCAATTTCAGAAATATTGCGGACTGATGCCCCCACGCCCTGCAATAAACACATCACCCCCTCCAAATTTTCTCTTCCTAGAGAATACCCAGGGATCAACCTCACGGTCAGCCACTGTTTGGAACAAGAGATAAAAGTTGCTATCATCATTGACCTCTGTGCCCAGATGGAAAATTAATCCTTTAACCTGGAAAAGAAAGATGAACAAGCTACACTGACCATTCCTTTTGCTGACCTATGCCTTTAGTTCAATGCTAGAAGCAAAATTTAATGACAGTGCGCCGATGGAAGGATAATCTACGCCGGAATATGCACTGGAATTTATATTTGGCAACATTGTTTGACATCATTTTTACGCTTTAAAGAGATTCAATTACCCACAGGGGCGCCAAAAGAGCCAAAAACAATTTCTTTAATAAAAAGGTACAAGTTTTTACCATTAATTCTAGTTGAAAATCAGTTGACAATGACTTATAAGGATGTCGAAAAGAGTAATGTGAAGAATTTGATGGAAAAGTTAATGTGCTCCATTATTTGATCGTTTGAAAATTGAAATCAGCTGAGCGTGACTTTCCAAGAGCGCTAAAAGAGCAAACTGAAGATTTCGATTGAAAGGTTGAAAGTTTTTATTTACTATTATTTACATGTTATTTACCATTACTAGTCACAAACCAGCAACAGTGCGAGATATATAGCTTCACAATTTCAAGAGAAAAGTTTACTATAATCACATGCAAGACAAAACTGAAACGTGACAGTTCATTAAACAGAACATGAATATGGTGTGCGAGTTACTCTAAATTTTCTTCTTGCACAATTTCTGAATTTCTTTGGCCATACTGTTTGGCAAAGCTACCAGAGATGCGATCAGGACAAGAAAGAGCTGAAACGAAGAAGGAATTGAATACGTTTTCGCAGTTCTACTCAACGAAATTAACGTGACTGATAAAAACGCTGTTTAATTTCCTATGAAAAATTGTAAAGCAAAATACAGCAAATTTTTTCTGAGAATGAATAAAAATGTACGCATTGCTGGAGATTTCAGAAGGTTTACGTCTTGAAATTTACGGCAGTGCTTGTATATTTAGGGGCTGGCATACTGTTAACTCAATTCATTGTGACTGTCATATCTTCTCTCTGTTACTTTTACAGGGTTGTTTTCTGTGGGAAAAATAGAAGTTCTAATGAAAATCAAGCAACTCTTTATATGCAAAATGTAAGATATTTGTTCCAAAGGGGCACCAAATCTCACCTGCCCCCCAAGGCAGTCTGTGCAGCCACGCTACTGCTATTGGGTTGTGACACCCCCAAACCCTGTGGAATTTACGCTACTGATTGCAGGCTAATAGCTAATGAAGCGTACATCCCTTTTCTTCACTCCGCCTTTACTATTATATTTCAGAGCGCGGATTCCCAGAGTGCTGTGTAGTTGGAAATATCCTTGCTTAGAATGACAAGCAAAAGACACCAATCCTACTGCGTTCCCAGCTTTGTAGTTAGCGCTCCAATGCTGCATTGGCGCCCCCTAAAAAGCCATTCTAAGTAGATCACATGCCCCCGCCCCACCTGCCAGCACACCACTATACGTTTCGATTAAAATTTTTATCAGTACTAGACTTACATTGACATAAGGCTTGCTTTACTTTTTACCTACATAACAATGGGGCCACAATTCATATTACCTAAGGGGACCTACCTGCTTTCATTTCATGACATATTAAGGAGCAATTAAAATTGGGGGGCCGAAACCGTGAAGGATGAACAAAAGAGGATAATAGAGAGCATATGAAGTGATGCAAAGCATGCGAGAAGTGTGAAAAAAAGAAGAATAGAAACTGAATAGACTCTAAATGGGCAGAAGAAGCAATTACACTGGGAAAATGCAGAGGAGACTGACTGACATTGATATACATAAAGGATGTCAAGCCCCCAGGCATTAGGCTTTGTAGTCTAAACAACTAGAGTCCCTCCTTATGTCTAGAACTTCAAACACTGTATCTATAATGTAATAATTTACATATTCTAAAATCCAAGAAGGTCGGCCTCTGTAAAGTGCTTAAAGAGGTGTGCCTACGTCACTGATACCCCACTAGTTAGCTTCCCAGTAGATGACTTATAATTGTTAAATCTGGCTTTATATGATATAAAGGTACTACCTGCATAATGCGTACCACATATCATACAACCTATTAATTACAATACTCCTGAAGAATCAAAAGCGAATTTACTATTTTTATCATACCCCCTACCCGAGACATTACATTTAAGTCTGCTATCCTCTGACATAAAATTACAAAAGTGACAATGCACTTTACCAAACTTAAGATAACTCCAAACTCCTGCTGCCTGGACGCTTGGAGCTTCAAAACCCTTTGTATGTTCTTCAGACAATCCATTGTATGTTCCTAACTATTGCTCTAAGCTCATAAAGTGCTGGATGAAATGTCACTGCTAGTAGAAACCTAGTGCTTTTTCTCATGACTAAATCTACCTTCCTTCCTGGTTAAAAAGTCTTTCCCTTCTGCTTCTTAATGAAGTCTTCCTTTTAAGTCTTATCAACGAACCAGCCCATTAATTCATCTGACCTCGTTCTGAATTTCTCATCCCAACAAATTCTTTGCCTGTCCCTGTGGGATGGCAATTTTGTCGAGTTGTTTTCACGGAGATTGGGGTGGCAGTGTCCCTGTCAGTCATCTTCAATTGCAAACACTGCAACAATCTACGGCTTCAATGCACGTTCATTAGTTTCTTTAGCTTGGACAAGTGTGACTTAAAGCTTTCATACAAAAACTAATATGGTCCAAACTATTGTTCCACTCATGGACGTAGGAACTGGGGGGAAAGGGGGCACGTGCCCCACTTATCAAAGACTAGAGCAAAGTGCCCCTTTCCATGTAACTTGGTTGCCCTTCTTAAAACTTTGAAGATGCAAAATAATTGAAAAAATACACGTTTCCAGCGAATTCAGAAGATCTAAGTTTCAAAATTTCTCTGGGAAGTATGCTCCCGATCCCCTAACTGCTTTACAGTAAGGGACTGGCGCAATTTTAACCTTTTTTCATCATACATAATGCTTTGAAATTTCGTTAACTATTTTACCTCTCAGACAAAGTGCTCAATCTAACTTCCAGAAACCCTGCCAAAGGTGCCCCTCAGTCCATGTGCCCCTCAATCCATGTGCCCCCCCACTTTTATAGCGCTTCCTACGTCTCTGATATCACTAACTGGTAAACTGCAAGCACTTGTCGCAATTCCATGCGATGGATTCTGCATTGCTTATGGGCTGGATAACTTTGAAACTGAGCTCCTCAAATATGAATTGCAGGTCTGATGCTTTGCATTTACTTTTGATAGGAAAAAGCGAAAGTTGCTCAATCAATAATGGTGGCTGTAAGCATAAGTGTCTTCAGTTAAAGGTTGGACATGTGTGTCGTTGCAAAGCTGGGCACAGAATTGCTCGAAATGGCAGAGACTGCGTTGATATCAATGAATGTGATGAATTTGGAACTTGCAGTCATAAATGTCAAAATACAGTTGGTTCTTTTAAATGCTCATGTGCTAGTGGTTATGTTCAAGACCGAATGTTGGCAAATAGATGTAAAGCCATTGGTATGAGGCTACCCTGCAATGCATTGAATCTTCTTTAAATATGCACAAGTTTTATTAGGAGCTCAGTTATTAGGAAAGTCACCTTTCAGTCAAATATATGAGCAGCTCTATTTCGAAGATAGAACTTTGATTCATTGCCTCTTTGATTCCTTGCTTATTTATTTTTTTGAACAGATCGTTAATGTTTTTATAGGAATGCTCAGATTTCTGCTAATCTTCAATATTTCTGAAATTTTCTGATATTTTATCTAGGAGCATTCTTAACTATATTCAAATCTTTGTTAATGTTTTTTTCTGCACAAGACAAAGCAAGAGTGGAGCAGAATAGTGTTTTACTGATTATGCAAAAGATAATCTTAAATAATTATCATAGTAGCTCGCATACACATAAATTTTAAGCCTTTGTAAAGCTTGAACCTTGAATTATTTTGAAATTATTCTTAAATTTCAGAGCTGGTGAACCTTAATTTTCTTAAAAACTTTGTCCTTATAAAAAGAGTTTATAACGAGATGTTTACATTCAAATTTGTCATTCTGTGGACCCAATGCTCTAACATTTTAGCACGCTAGTTTTAACCTACCTTGTTTGATTCACTCCACCAATCTAGGTTTGCCACTTTCAGTTATTGTCCCAGCTGAAGGGGAGCTCCGCAAATTTAGCAAAGCTGGCAATGCAACGTTTTCACAAACCGTGTTATTGTCACAAAGAGAGAAAATCACTGGAATTGACTTCGACATTGCAAAAGGCATTGTTTTCATTGCAAGCAGGAAAGAAAAATCGATCATAGGATACCATTTAGAGGGTATGTATTTCCAGGATATTAAGATCAGGGCTCGTACAGGTCTTTGAATTCCTTTAAATATGCTTGAATTTGAAATTTCATTTCAAGGGCACTTGAAGCTCCATGAGCATGCGAACTTTTCTTTGAATATTGATCACACTCCTTGAAATTTGCGAATATTTACTATTTACTTCTTACACGGCAATTATTAATGCAAAGCATAACACTGATCGACAAATTTTAACCTTTTTTAATCATAAAATATTTAAATATACTTTTCTAGCTAGATTTCTCGCTTTCATTTCAGTTATGCAATTTGCTCCTCTCTTACACTTAACATTTTCAAGATATATATGACTCCTTTTTCACCAAAAACAAACAATTGTGAAACATCAAGTTGACATCAGTATCATCGGCAATTTAGTTATTGGATTTAAACTGAAAATCAAACCCGACGAAGAGTAAATTGATGATTCCACATTTCAAGTTATCGAAAATTCCAATAATAAGATAAGTTCATGATTGACAAATTTCTATGAACATACTTTTCCAACGCAATTCCTGGTACTCATCATCAATGTAAAAGGCAACCGAAGAGATACGAATTTATTTGGAAATAGTAATGATGAAAAAATCCACAAGAGAAACAATGGAAAAACTAGGGAAGCAAAACACGGGGTGAATCAATTCGGTGTTATATTTCTCTAGTTTTCCCAAAGTTCCAATTGTGGATTTTGTTTATCATTGTGATCACGAAGTTATCTGCCAGCATGTTTACATTCCAACATATTTAATACAGAGTTTTCATTTCTTTTTACCTTGTTAAAATGCTCACTACCCTGAGAATATCACGAAACAAGTCAATTTAGTAATACAAGAAGCGTATTTTCATTGGCATTCAGCATCCCATTTTTCTATAGCTCTTAATGCGATTATTAATACTATCTTCGTAATAATTGTCCTTGTTGTTTCCCAGAAACGCAACCACTGAAATGCAAGCCATACATAACATTTTAGCAAAGCCCTAGTAACATCTTGTACTCAAATTACGTTAGCAAATGCTCCACTTGTGATATTTCATTTACCAAAATAATATTTAGCAAAGGCAATCAAATTTCATGCACATTACTGAAATTCATTTCATTTTCAATGAATTTGAAATTTTCTATATCTCAAAAACCTTATGTGCTAGAGAACAACTAAATGGCTTACTGTAAAATGCGAAACTTCGCCGAAATTTCGCCTAGTAATGATTGCACAAATCACTTTACAGACGCAATGCAAAAGATGCGTATAGAGCAGGAACTGTAACTTCGTAGTTAAAAATAAACATTTGCATCGCAAACAGCTTCTATTTACAAGGTATTGCACAAGGCATGTTTCCATAGAAAAAGTCGCCCGCCATTGATGACGGGGGGCAGACAAAGTAAAGATCTATGCTGACAAAAACGAGGCAGAGGTAAGGAGATGGAGTAAACATTGAGCGCCGATATGTTAAAAAGAAGAACAGGCCATGGAAATAGCAGTACAACTGGATATTCGAGCTAAGTTTAGCTCATAGCATTTAGCTGTTTCCAGGCCATACGAACCAGTGCTCAGATTTCTGATCAAGAAAACCATGCTAAGGGACTTCATTTCGTTCTTTTCTTCAATCCAGTAATGTAAAATACAAAAGTTCGTAGTTTACATATTGCTTATAATCGCCTATTACTAAGCAACATGTGCTAGTTTGCTTGTGCTTGGGGTTCTAATAAAAAGAACATGCTTTGATGCGTGACATTGTTTGCTACTAACTTAGTGATATTGTAAAATGCGAAAATGACATGGGCAAGAAAATTTCTAGGGGGGCCGTGACCCCCATAGAGTCGCTACTTCATGAGCCAGTGCTTCTTGGGTTTATGGTTCTGGTCAATAAATACATGCTAAGAGACTTGGCTATGCCTTCTCTTAATAATTCAGTGATGTTGTAAAATGCGAACTTTCGCAATTTACAGATTCTTCATATTGGCTTTTAAGCACGCCATATGGGCTAGTTCTGCTTGTCTTCAGGGTTTTGATGAAGAAATGCAACCTAAGAGACTTCAGTCTACTCTTTCTTGCTAATTCAATGTTGTGAAATGCGAAATTTCGCAATTTACAGAATCACTGACTTAGCAAGAAAAAATGAAATCAAGTCTCTTAGCATGTATTTCTTCATTGCAACCCTAAAAAAAGCAGGACTACCCTCTATCGCCTGCTTGCAAGCCATTGTTTGAAAATCTGTAAATTACGAAATTTCGTATTTTACAACATCAATAAACTTGCAACAGAAGTTTCAGTCACATATAAAAGGATGAGGTTCTCTGTCAGAACACCAATCACAAGCAGAGCTGGTCTCAATAGCTCTCCATCAGAACCCCAAGCACAAGCAGAACTGGGCCATAAGTCCCCATAACAGACCACGATGAAAGATCTGTAATTTGCGAAATTTTGCATTTTACATCTTCAAATTAGTAAGAGAAAGCGTGGTCAAGTCTTTTAGCATGTACTTATCAGAAAAATAAACACAAGCATCACTGGCTCCTATGGCCTGGCAAAATCGCCTAGCCACAAGTAGAGCAATCCCATATCGCCTACTTAATAGCTAGTTTGAAGAATCTGTAAACTACGACATTTTTCATTTTACAACATCACTAAACTAGTAACCAAAATTGTAATTACACAGCAAAGCATGCTCTTCATCGGAACCTCAAGCACAGGCATATCTAGCACCAGTAGCCCAGTGGTCCAGTCTTAAAACTGTAAGAAGGGTGTCTGTGTCGTAGAAGATGTGTCAATCACACCATTTACCACACCCATTTTATAATTCATGGTAATAATTTACTTCCTACTGATGTTTGTGTGACGATATTTACAGAAGTAGAAAGCCATTATATGGCTGTGCTATTATTCTTCTATCTATGATACCGTACCTTTCCTCTCCCATCCTTTACAAATGCATATCTAAGAGCTTCTCCAGTGTAATAAAGGATCGATAACAGGGGGCTGAGCCCCCACTCAAAAATTTTTCAATAATATTAACAAGGAAGGTGAGCCCCCGTGAGGCCCCTCCACGACATGCCCGTTGTAGCCTGGTAAAAAGCCAATGCAAGAAGTCTGTAAACTGCGAAATTTCGCAATTTACAACATCACTTATTTTTTGCAAAGAACGAAATCAAGTTTATTAATATATGTTTCTTGATCAGAACCTAAACAAAGTCAAAACTGGAAACCATTGCCTGGTAAAACGCGCTGTCACACACAGTACTAGCCCCATAGCCTGCTAAAAAACGTTCTGAAAATCTGTAAAATGCAAAATTTCTCATTTTACAACATCTATACATTCAAAAGAAAAACAAAATCCAGTCTCATTGCATGTTGTCCTAGATCACAACTCCAGCCACAAAAAGAAATAGCTCCTTTGGCTTGTCTGAAGGCTTAACCACAAGCAGAATTAGCCCCTATGGTATGATAAGACGCCATTATGAAAAATCTGTAAAATACGAAATTTCTTATTTTACAACAACGCTATATTAGTAATAGAAAACTAAGTACCGTCTCATAGCATGTTTTCCTTGATCAGAGACCTAAAAACAAGCATAAATAGTCCCTATTTCCTGGTGAAAGGCTTGATCGCAAACAAAACTGGCCCCTATGGTCTGATGAGAAACCATTATGGGAATCTTTAACATGCAAAATTTCTCATTTTACAACAGCACTTTATTGGAAACAAAAGGGATTTCCAGTCTCATAGCATGTTTTCTTTAAGCAGAAACCTAAGAACAAGCAAGCAAAACTAACACCTATTTCCTTTGAACAGGCTTAATCGCAAAAGGAATTAGCCTCTACAGCCTTATAAAAAGCCATTATGGGAAATCTGTAAAATGCGATATTAACTCTGTACACAAATAGAGCTTGTCCCTATGGCCTCATAAGCAGCTTATTAGAATCGACTAAAATTAGATCGAATATCCCTTTATACTGTTACTACAAGGCATTATTCCACTTCTTACTGAACACTTTTCATACCCAACCGGGCTGCTTGAATGTTTATTTGGTCTGTTATTACTTCTGCCTCGTTTTAATGTACAAAGGTCTCTGTGTAATATGTCCCCCGTCATCGAACAGCATCAATGGCGAACGACTTTCTGAATGGAACATGCACAGTACAATACTGAGAAAGCATGCGCTGTTTTCAATCCAAATGCATATTTTTAGTTGCGAAGGTACGACTTCTATTCCCTACACATTGTTTTTATTGTGTTTGCTAACATTGTGGCGAAAGTAATGTCAGAACGACATTTCGGCGAAATTTTGCATTTTACAGTATGCCCAACTAAGTACATATCTGAAATTGACGCGAAAAAATACGCAATGACATGATTATCGAGAGTTCTGATGGAAAATGTGTGTTGACAGCGTTATAAGACCCTATTGAATTTAAGTCTTTAGCAGCTGATGTGGCAGGTATTCCTGTTTCATGGTGATTTATCAAGATTGTAATCAAAAGTACTGTCTAGAGGCAGCACGAATGAAGCCTTCATGGATTGACGCAACGTATCAGGAACGGCTAATGATATCCAACTCTAGTAGAAGCTGAGGAAAATTATTTCTAGAGTAGAAAAATATCTAAACATCAGATGCATGGTTTCTCTAAGGACCTTGTGAACTTAAAAAGGTAAAAAGATCATGTTTTCTCTTTATTTCAGATAACAGGAGAGTACATAGACGCCGCAAGAGGAGAGAAAAGGGATTTCCACAAACATTGTTAAACATAGGTTTTCATGGCATTGACCCAATTTCTCTGGCTTTCGATTGGGTAGGAAACAATCTTTACTGGATAGATGGTATCTACGGAAAGCCAGTTATAATGATTTCAGATATTGAAGGCTTGACCCGTAAGAAAATTGTCACGAAAGTGTTAAACAGTCCTCAAACGGTTGCGTTAGACCCTATCCGAGGGTAAGTAGAATCCAGTTTTTACTCTAATGTTCGGCAGAAGCCTGCTTCACTTTAAAAGGCGATTCCGGAATAAATACAACCAGCACTAAAAATGGGTGTCGAAGGGTGATAAATGGCATCGTGCATAAAGAGATTGAAAATTTGATGAAAATGTCGAGTATTTACTCAATTAGTGTTGTTTTTCTGCATGCAGTTTCCCTATAACATCTCGGACCTATACTTCGTCCGGAACCTTTTATGATGTCAAAGATTATCACTAAGTTTGCACGAGATCTTAGAAGAGTATATAAGCCTATGTTCACCTCAATGGTATTAATCGTGATATAATCCAGTCTAGAGTTGTATAAGGCCGAACATGGAAACATGTTGTGCACAAAACAGTTTATCTGACAGTAGAAGAGAAAAATAGGCACACTTGAAAAGCTTCTGAAGAAAATGCTGCCACAACAAATGCAGCGCTTGAGATAGGTCCTACGCTTGCAAACTACTTTATTCAAGTATCCATCAGATCCTGTTTGGCAGTATGAAATTCCATTCTCAATCTGAGAAAATTACAAAACTACGTGAAGTTTCAGGACTAAAAATATTGCTTCATGTCATAATTGTACTAGGGATTTGGTTGCTGTTATGAACAAACCATTGGCAAATTACAGAGATGCAAGAACAGTAACAAATTTTTTTGGAAAAGGAAAGCCAAGAATGTTATTTTCTGTAATGAGATATGTACTAGCAGGGAGTATGGGGCATGGCACTCTGTATTGGTAATAGTTTTCGTTATTTAGTCAGGATAGTGTTTGCCCAGAAAATTTTATTTGCTAAATTCCAGAATGCTAGAAGCAATATGATCATTGGTAGGTATATAATGGATGTTATACTCCTTGCACTTTCATGAAGATGCTTCCAGAGGTTTCCATGAAGTTTATTGCGTAATACTTTTCATTCAACCTTTTATCACAATACGGAGTCAAACTAAATGATATAATGCTCAAGCTTCAAGATCAAACTGATGCAATTGACCTTGTTTTTGTGAAATTCAATCCTCATGTGATACAGTTCATTATACAGAAATAGAAAGGAAAGGAGAATGGAAATCGCATGGCTTTTAATGAGTCTTATATATTCACATCACATAAAACATCAATTCACATATAGCTTAATGCACTTTTACAGATAGTCAGAAACATTTACAATTGTAGTATCTGAATAGAAGTAATTGTAAAGTTTTTATGTTTGAATAGAAGTAGCTGTCTAATGTACTGTACATAGCCATCTAGTGGAACATAAAGCAGTGCAATATCTAACGTAGCACAACAGCCGATACAAACCCTACTGTCGCACATAGAGAAGTGCACCTGCAGATTTAATCTCCTAGCGTAATTAACATTGTAGTGATAGCAACTGTTGTTTTCTTTAAAAAGAGAGATGTTTTAAATGGATAATTGCATATTTCATAAAAAGATTATATTTTGTAATTTGTAGCACCACAAAATCAGCTAATTAAATATATGTTGCAAATTTTTGAATTAGCCATAACTGAATACGTACCTACCACCTACACTTAAGCAAGAAAACTTTGAATTAGCCCTTCTGAAGCAAGATCAAGTTTTACAAGTAACATTGGCAGCTAAGAAGTAGTAGTCCGTACATTCTAAATGCATTAATCCATACTCAGTACAAATGGAACCATTCACATCAGTTTGTTTCTTTCATATATCTGAAAGTGCATAATTATAAGCTGACGTTACACATCATTCTGTGGTACAAATTCTCTCAAAATTGAAGTTAGGCCTGTTATCCCAAGTTGTCAGCTCAGCGGATGTAAAAACTATGTATTGTGGAATCGCTTCATAATATGCAAACAGGGTAGGATTTGTCTGTCTTGAAGATAAATTGCGTAACTGTCTTCAAGACTAAATGCTCAATCTGTGATCCAGAAGCACAAACTTAAGGAAGAAAGAGGAAAAAATGAAGTTGTAACAATAGCCTAGAAAAAAATGATCATCAAATGATACTAGTTGGACATCTCAGGAAAAATTTGCATCAAATTCGGACCTCTGAGTCCCAAGATATGCGCATTCAAAGTTTGGTGAAATTCACAAATTTCAATTTCATAGCATTTCCTGTCAAATTCTAAACAATAACAACGCAAACTTACAAGTTCCTTTTTCAATATCTCCAGCTGGCAATGTTCTATTTTCAAAATTATGTTTTTCATTTCATAGGTATATGTTTGTTGTTATGCTGGGAAACAAAGAAGACGGTTCAGCGGTTCTACTTACCTAGGTTGTCGAACTTAGCATTTTTCATGGAATAGCACAAAATGTCAATTTTTTACCTTCAGAGCTAAAATTTAAAAAGTTATATTAAATTACATCAAACAAACCATAATTCCCTTAAACTACAACATTGTGTAAAGCTATTCCGAAAAGTGTTTGTGGAAAGTATCAGCTTTATGCATTAAATGCTAATATAATGGAAATTGGGATAACAGCATGCACACATAAGCCTTCACATGGTCACCTTCTGATCTGTTAAGTAGCTTAACTTTATTTCATCTCAGAGTTGCCCTTAAAAGTAGCACTCCACAAAAATGTAGCAGTGGGCACGTGATTATCACGTAATAGTAAATTTGATCGACCAATTCGATCTGGTGGACGAAACAAGTCACTCTAAAATAGAAACATGGTTGCAACTAGGGAGAGAGCTCTGTCGTTTATGCTTGAATGTTTGAGTATCTATAGGGAAAACTGTTTGAGTATCTATACTGCATTGTCGACACTTCATTATATGAAGTAATTAATGATTTTTGACATGAGAAATTCTTCAAAAATGGTGCATTGTTGTTATATGATATCAGACCTGCAATTTTCAAAAAAAAACCTTGATGCTTAGGCATTTTGTATTAGTGCAACTTTATTTTGCCCACCAGAAGGAGTTCACCAATCACATTTGAGATTGCGCAATGGTTATGTGACTACCTAGTATCTCATTCCTATTTCCATGAATGTCAATGATGCCCTGAAATCATCAGCTTTGTCTGTATTCTGCGATTTAGAGGAATAATGTCATCTCTCATTAATACTCCTATCTATAGCCTCATTCATACATATTACAAACGTAAGTTCAGAGAAATTCCTATGGATGTGTCACCTTGTGAGGGTGGCCCAGCGTCTATTGGCCCGCATCAAACTCAGTTGTATACATATATACGCTATAGGGTTAGATATAGTTTTTAAATTTTTTCGCAGATATTGTTGGTAAAAACAACAAGTCCAAACCAAAGCATTTCAATCTATTCCATAGAAAGGTGATGCATGTTTAGATATCTGTTCTTCCTTTTCTTAACAGCGGCCCAGATCCGAATGCGTCCAGTTTGGATAAGCGCCCAACCAAAAAGTTTTGCTTCTAAACAGTAGGTAATTTGCAGTATGCTGCTATGCGTTTATTGCCCTATCCTTGGCTTAATTTTCTATATTTGGCTAAAACTGAAAAGTCTTTGGACACCCCTGGCTTAGGTGATAGGTGTTTCTTGGTAAGCAGTGAACAGAAAATTTAGTCTTCTACCAGACAGCCAACATTTGACAAATCCACAAGGGTATCATCTCTTAGACGCTGTGCACAAGAGAGCGGGTCCGTATGGCTCCTTTCCTAAACGGTTAAGGATTGGCCTTCCATGCACATGAGCTTGCACTTATCCGCTATAATTGGGCTCTACTGTCCGAGCCAATGAGGTACGGATAAAAGAGCGTGCTCTTTTGGATCCAATCCATTTGAATCCCGTGGGAACACACGGATGACCTTCATTTCAGTCTTGCATTTCAACGCTGATCGCAGGTTGATAGCTGATGAATCTAGCCTTCTCCTTTTTATTTCCTTATCTTTTCTTTTGCTACCCTGTATCATATCATTACAATTGAATAATAGAGGCCAAGTTCCCATTGATCTGTGTTGCTGGAGATACTTCTTCGTCTTGTTTTCCACTTTATGTTCTTTCTATGGACACTTTCAAAAGTTCTTGGCGGACCTGTTTAAAGCTCTCCGCGAGCCATAGGTTGCCTATGCATGTTCTTAGCTAATGGATGCTCTTATTCACTGTATTCCTGCATATTCTCAAAATAGTTTGCTAAGCTTTTCATTACGATTCCGTCATTGATTTGCACATGAACTTGTGAAGCACAATTGATGATATGATATACGATATATGATATATGATATGATATGATGTTATAATATGAGGGTGGTAGGTAGAATTGCACCTCCGCCAATTTTTAGGTGACATTCAGTGCTGAACACCGACTGCGGTTTTCGAAATTTCGGCTCTTGTGGTTTTGCATTGCAGTTTTTTGCGGTTTTTAGCTTTCATACAATGCCATATATGGCACGTACTGTAGTGATATAATAGGTTGCTGGCTGTTACGTTTATACTAGCAGCGAAAAGCTTTTAAAAGTAAACAAACTTCAGATCATAAAAATGATTCTTAATGACAAGAAGGCAGTCAGTCTTCCATTTTGAATGAAGAATTTGGATTGCTTTGAAATCGATATTTGTGTATTTAAGCCAATTGACCCTGCTCGAGTCAAGCAAGACACTCCTGCAAGCAAAACAGATAGACATTTGTGGAATTAAGCGAAAATTGTGAATCAGAAAAAGCGCAGACAAACTTTGATCATAGAACGTGTGATAAATCTTCCTTTTGCTTTACAGCTTTATCAGCAAATGCTGGGTACTTATTTCACCAAGCTCTTAATCAAACTCCTAAATTATGTAAATGTATTCAGGAAAGCGAGATTTAAAATAACGCGGAGATTTTCTACAATATATACATTTTGTTCTCAAAAATAGTATTAAGAATAAATCAATTTACGGACAATGTAACAAACTACTGCAGTAGTAGGGTAGCTTTTACAATTACCAAGACACGTTTAAGTGCCCTCTCTATCAGTGAAACTTAAATAGCACGAGATGATGAGCTATGTAGTATATACTGATCAACTCATTGATTTGATAGAAATGATACGTTATCGAACTTTCAAAGAGGGATGCAAATCTGCTTGACTTTGAAAGTTGTATTAAGTTTACAAGATTCAAGCTAGATAATCTGGGAACACCTCTTGCTTTGAAAGAACTAGAAAAATTTGAAGATAGAGTCAAGGAAAGATGAAACCCAAAGCTGATTCACTTGATCAAGTACCTTGAAAATCCCAAGTTCATCAAAGGGAAAGGGGATCAATTCTATATAGCAATTGTCAGGAAAGATACTGAAAGCATGATTAATGATCATTTGCAAAGATTTTTCCAAATCTGGACACAACATATGCTAATGTGGATGAGCCAGATCCTTGTGAAAATATTGGTGTTGACATTGTGGCTGAGGAATATGAACCAAAATTTCACAACCTTCCATAGGACTTTAACACATTAATAGCAATAGTTACGATTCTGGCGCGTTTTCGAAAACTGCAGCCGCTACTGCTATCAAAGAAGAAATTGCTTGCTTGAAAGCTAATCCAGCAGATAGGCCGGCTAGTTTTCTGAGGCTTTTTGATGCTTTATTAACTATCACACCCACTAGTACAGAACCGGAAAGAGCTTTCAGTATCATGGGCTATTTTAGCACAAAATTACGGAATATATTGAGTGATCAAACTTTGAATGCAGTAATATTCATGAGATATTTGAGAAGCGGGAATTTATAAAACAAGCAAAGTAATATCTTCTTTTGAAGAATATGCACCTCTTTTGGAATAATATTGGTAGATTGAGACGACAGCAAATATAGAATTTTGCCTAAGTCACTAATAGCATCTAAGTTGTTTTCTGACGCGGATGTGTTTTTGTAGAACAGCATGCTCTTTTGTTTTACGGTTTTATTTACCTTGTTCATGTTGCGATTTTTGAGTTTTGTCAGTGAGCGATAGTGAGCGTTAAATTGTTGTGCATAATATGACTTCGTTGCAATTCGCGACAGAATGTAGATATCTTTACTTTGAAGTGAAAAGTAATATCATTTTTCCAGTTAGAACCTCTGGCTGAGCTCACACTATGAGCGAACAGAGAAGCGAAGTGTTGCGAACAATAAAAGCATGACTTCATAGCAACAACTAGTGTGAACGCCGTTTAGAGTATCTAAAATCTTTCTATTATTTAATGCTATAAGCTTTGTTTTTTCAAAAGTCTATGAAAAACTTATTGAGATGCCTTGGTCAGAATCCCTTTACTAGTTTCCAAGTACAAGAGAAGTAAATTGCAACTTTAATTCATTCATTCATTCATTTCAAATATTTGGCCCTTAATCAGTGCTAGTTTTCAAGGGACCCTCCATAACGCTTGGATAGATAATGTTCTGCATTTACATGTACGCTATGCATTGATTTGCACACTGTTTTACTTGTGTACGTAAACTTATTCTAGCATATAAAAACCTACCAAATTTCCGACGTTTTACCCCTTGTCGAATTCCTCATGCATGATTATCTTCAGATGAAATTCTCGCATTTATAAGTTGCTGAAACCATTCTAGTATTATAACTTGATATTGGATATTTTTCATGTTTCATACTATTAAACAATTAAGCTGCTAATTCATCGAGTTTGCCTACTTGTTCACAATTTTACCCAGCAACCTACTTCCCCAATCTGTAATGAAATTTCTCATCTGAAGCTTGGCAATAACGACATCATGGTAGGAGCATTGAACTACAAATAGCATAAAATCACAGCTTGTACTTGTAATGGAAGCATAAATCAAAGCTTGTATTTGGTGCAAGGAGGGCGCATCTTGCCATTTCTTCCCACTTTTCTTTGGATATAGTTTGGTAGGCCTGCGTACATATCAGAATTTCAAGAAGTTCTACCAGAAGTCGATTTTGCGGTTTTTTGCGGTTTTTGTGTGCGTTTCTACTGTTTTGAAATTGTGCAGGTATTGACGGTCCTCGGTTCTTGTGGTTGTAAGGTGCTCAACACTGGTGGCATGCTACGCTGGGAAATTTAGAAATTTAGATCTGAAATCTTCAGAAACGCGAATAGTTCTACTTATTCCTTGAATAATTAGTTGAATTTTCTATTAAAATTTTCCCATTTAGTTCACTAAAATGAACTGTACACCTTAACTGGTATATGGTATGACGTTATGTAATAATAAACAACATGCAGTATTAGTTCCCAAATTTTTATTTTCTAAAATGCATTGCTAAAACTAAATTTGTTATAAAATAGGCAAATTATCAGCAAGAATGAGAGAAGTGCTAGCTGGTTCTTCCATCGGTTGTCAATTTGTGGTTGAGGTCATCCTCAGTGAATATTTTTAAGTTGCTTTTACGGTTGCCATTTCCATTTACTCATTCAGAAGAGAAATGTAGAATCTGAAAGAGAATATAATATATAAGCACTGGAGTTTCTCACACAATGCCATAAATCATCAAACGCTTCGACTACGAAATGTTATGGCAAATATCGAACAAACATGCAACAAAAAAGTAAATTGAACTGAATATTCACCTAAAACTAACTCTTCATGGGCAACTGCTCGGCGTTTTCACCAGTCAAGTCACTGCTGCTAAGTAGACTACTACTCAACCTCCTATTCACTGTTTATTCTACGCTTAATATTCACAAACCAACACTAGAATATTTCTACATATATACCTTCTCACAATCTTGAATTGTCGTCGCAGGGGCTTCCTTATGAAATTTGACGTTGGTAGAAAGGTAGTAAAAAAGGTAGTCCCGTATACGTTCATACGTAGGGGAGTGTCTGTTAAAGAGGACACTTATCCTGAGCCATCTGCCTGAGAGATGGAGTGGTCAGTTCCTTTCCTCGCTGCCTTTATCTCCCCAGTATTGCCACCAGGTGCCCATTCGCTGCTGGGTGAGTAGTGGGCAAGCATTCAGTCAGGGCATCGAGTCGTACTCGAACCGTAGACCACTATGCCACCTCGCCCATAGGAAATTGTAGTAGTTATTGATGTTACTGACAGAGGTCAATTATCAGATTATGTAAAGGCTTCAACTTTAAATAGCATATACTATTTAGCATATATTAGAACTTTAAATAGGATGCATTCCAGTTTGAAATTGACCTTTGTCAGTTGGAATTTCGAAGCATTTCACCCACAAAGCATAGCTCTCAATTTATGTCCCTGGGCAGCATCGTGTTTGCATTGTGGCTTTCTAAAAGAAACATTTCTCTTGTAGATATATGTACTGGACTGACTCTGGGTACAAGCCAGCGATATGGACAGCCAAAATGGACGGAACAAACCCAAAGATTGTTGTATCTAGCAGGATAGAGTGGCCAACTGGGCTAGCATTGGATCTACCTTCAAAACGAATTTTTTGGGCTGATACAAAACAGCACTCGATTAATTCCGTTAAAATGGATGGTTCACAAAGGGCAGTGATATTCCCCCGAGAGAAAAATGCTAACATTGAATTCCCCTTTTCAATTGATATTTTTGAGGATGACATTTTTGGTATAACATTGCGATCAAAGATCCTATTCAAAGTAAATAAATTTGGGAAGGGCAACATACACATTATTGCAAGAAATTTGCCAGTTTTCAATCATGGAAATATTCGCATTCTACAGGAGCAGAAGCAGTTTCTTCCCTCAGGTATGTATATCTGATAAATCTCTCGGGTATTTATAACTAATAATAACTTTCAAGTAATAACTGATAGTAACATTGGCAATAACCTTATACACTTTGTGCCAAAATAATTTCACGCAATTCAACGATATTTGGCCAGTGTACCAATCCCTTGTTACTGTTTGTCATTGCTATCCTTAGGAGTCACCCACTTAGCTGTAAATTAAGGGCATAGCATATATGT
>WIPJ01000520.1:1576118-1590727 GCA_018155075.1 Cassiopea andromeda
ATATATATATATATATATATATATATATATATTGAGTTCCCTACCCGACTCCCATTTTGAAAGACTTCCATTACAAATAAATAGAAGACCCAAATAAAAATCAAGAGGAGGAAAATTAAATATGAAAGTTACATTATAGATAGAAAATAACACAACATAGTTATTGTTCGTGAAACAAGAAGGGGACGATCTCTCAAAGGCATTGTGATGCATGTCTGTACGTTAGAGTTGTCTTAATAATTTGGGAATTACACTACGTTGATAACCTCCCATTTCCATATACAAGAGATTTAAGCAATGATTCATTTGAAAGTCTTAATAGGCCTTCTGAAAGCAATATTGCATTGACGGTACCGCAAAGAGCATGCCTTTGGACATCATACCAATGACAGGACAGCAAAAAGTGTTCCGTATCCTCCATATCATCATTCATTGAGCACTTCGAATCTATTGTACTCTAAAAAATATGCCTAATTTTATGAAACTTAAGTTTGCTGAGACTAACACAACTGCGTAAGAATTTCTAGACCTTTAGGATAAAGACTACTAAATACTGGTTTTGCTGGGGAGCGGATAAGTGATAGGAACTTGTTCCTGAAGGAGCTTACTGAAGGTGACAGCCTAATTTCATGATCAACCTTGTTCCATTCAGATAGACAATGGGGGTAAAAACTTGTCTTGTAACTGGTTGACCTTGCACATATTTGCCCCACTACATTGTTTTCGCAAGGAGAGTAAAACAATTCTGATAACAGTGGAGTCGGTATTCTTGTATAATCTGGTTTAAGTATATTTAAAATCTTATAAAGCAGAACAAGACGCCTGCTCCGTCGATGGAGGTTGAAATATTCCTACCCCCAATTCATCAAACAGCTTTTCTCGTAATGTGCCTCTCCATGCTCCAGTTACTGCCAGTGCTGCCGAATATTGGACGGATTCCAGTTTATCCATACGATTATTCAACGTAATATGTTAACTATAGTCAGAGATGTTATGTGGGATACAGCTTATACAATTCAAGAAAGTCTTTCGAGGTAGGTACTTCGAGAGAAGATTAAGCATTCCGATTCCCTTTCTAGGTTTTCAAATAACTGCCTGCATATGATGAGAGAAAGATAATTTTACATCTAGGATAAGCCCAAGGTGTTTGTGCTAGGTAATTTTCATTACTGGGGTATCATTAAAGAAAATTATTGGATGGTCAACTGGGATCCTTTTCACTGAGAAGGTAACTTCGACTGCTTGCTTGCTAGGATCGGGATTAAAAGACATTCGCCATTCAGGAGCCCAGCGTTTAATAATATATATGTCGTGATTCATATCAAGAGCTGCTTTATTTGGGTTGTGAACAACTGTGTAAAGTGATATGTCATCTCCAAAAGAGTCTGACATTGCAGATTAAGTTATCAGTCACGTCATTTACCTATACCAGAAAGAGAAGGGGCCCCAAAATTGATCCCTGGGAACACTGACTGTTTTGTCATCTTATTTGGAAGTTTTGCCATTTAAAGTTGTATGTTGTTTACGATTTCCAAGAAAGCTTTTTGATCAAATGAAGCAAGTCACCCGATATTACATATCGACAAAGCTTGAAAATTAGGCGTTCATGCCACACTCTATCAATTGCCTAGTACACATCCAGATGTACTGAACGAACATCAAGTGGGGGGTTGCAGTCAAACGCTGCAGTCAAGTTTATGTGAATTATTGATAGTAACTAGTTTATTGTAGAATCACCAGGGCGGAATCCTGACTGATTAGAATTTAATAGGTTGTTTGAGGCTAGATGCTTATAAAGAGTATCAAACATTAGCTTCTCAAGCATTTTACCGAAAATTGGAAGCAAGGATATTGGACAATAGTTGGTTTTCAAACTTTTTTAGCCTTTTCTATGAATTGGTGCTACTTTGGCTCACTTCCAAATTTCTGGAAAGGTACCCTGCACCATACACGCTTCAAAAATTAGTTTGAGAGGTGATACAATTGAAATATCATATCTTTTAATCATACGTATTGAGATGTCATCCCAGCCATGTGCGTTGTTGGGATTTAACGACCGAATAATTCGTAATATTTTCTCATCCGATATGTCGAATGCGCTCAACAGTGGAGCACACAATGGCACATCATGTCGGATTTCGCTACCATTGTCTAATGTGTACAATTATCAGTTCCTCCTCCCACTGGATTCTAGTGCGCTGGAGACTTTCAGCATTGTTTTACTTTCGCACAATGAAAGTAGTTTACAGACCAATTCAGAGTAATTATCAATGACAACTTCAAGCTGTTTTGAGACGTTTTTTGGATATCTGCTGCTGTTCATAAAAGGCAGATTTTGTGCTGTTTATTTAACTGAGTTAAGTCATGTTCCTAGTCTTCAAATTCAGAACGTTAACAATGTAAAACTGTGTACGATTGAAGCGATATGATTTTGTTTGCTTTCTGTAATTGAGTATTTCTTGTCCTTCAAGGGAACGACTGGCCGTCTTTTTATGCAAGTAGGAAAACGTTACAGAAAACCTAAATTATTTTCTCCATAAAGGGTGACCAATGTTTCGAATTAATTCTTTAAGATATCAAACAGAATTATTGTACTCTATGATAATCACTTAATTATTTTCACATGAATTATACCTTCAGTTAACACAAGAGACTTTGCAACTAAAAATTCCATCGTAAATAGAAATTTGACCCTACTATAAACTAGCGCTGATTTTCTAGGAATTCCTGTTTTGATTTCCGAGTCTAGAGCTTCAAATATGTTTTAAGCTGCTTTTTGAAACTATTTGAAGTCGGTAACTCACGTACCTCAGCCAGCAGGTGGATCGTTCCAAGTCTTCAGGAGGGAATAATGAAAACCTTTTATTGCAACGTCAGTCCGATATCTCGGCATCTGCAGATCTCGACAGTGTCGTGTATTGCGTTTCGAAACCCAAGATCTTTGAGAGTAGTTTATTGAAACGCTTCCTGGGCAAAGCTTTCTCTTATCAAAGCAGATAATATTTTCTATATATAACCAGGAGCCAAGCCAAATATCTTTAATCCGAACGCTTTGAATTATGGAACAAGCTCGATTTTGACGACATTGTAGAGCTATTATTTTTGTTTTATTCAAGCTACCCTGAACAACTTCACCATATCACAAAACGAACTTCAACAAGATCATGATAAATACAGTAGAGCTGACTTGGCGACAGAATTTTTTAAAGCAAATTTAGGCTCGTCAGACTAGTATTTATTTTACTTCCTATTCACTTAACCTGCTCATCTCAATCCAAGTTGTCATCAGAGATAATTCCTAATATTTGGTGTTTTCCACCCTATTTACCTCTAAGCTGTTAAGCTCAAGTCTCTCTGGAAGCTCCGGTTTTCTTGTGCTGAATGGGTGCCCTATTCTCGTAAATTCGTTCTTTTGGGATAAGGACTGAGTTTAGCAGCTCTTATCCATTCCACGACATTTGCTAGCTCTTTGTGTGCATTCTCGGTTATTTTCGCAACATTATTGGAGGCAATTGTGATAGCTGTATTGTCAGTATAGATGTTAGCATGAGAGAATTGTAAGCATTCTTGGAAGTGATTTAAGTACGAATTTGGCCCAAAATGTAAGAAAAAAGAAGCTCACGAAATGTTATCTTGGGCTGTAAAACACTTGTCCACCTAGGTCCTAATTTCATCTGGTATGGTACTGCATCCCATAGTGCAAACCTATAAATGTGGCTTACTACTCATAAATTATATGATATGCTATTTTACACAATATGCTGTTCGTAGAACAAGGGATAAGGCCAAATTTCGTCTTTGACCATAAAGAAAACTTCAAAAACAAGCCAACCTGCAGACTAATAAATAGGTGGGACTAAAAATGATTGGCAAAATAAGGCTAGCAAATCCTCTACAACATCAATACAAATATAAAGACGAAAACAAATAGTTCACCACTATACAACATAAACAGCAACACACATCTGCCATCTTCGATATTGAACACTTTTACCCATCTATTACAGAGAAACTTCTAAAAAACGCAATCTCCTTTGCCAGCAAATACTGTAAAATGACAGAAAAGACATGGACATAATCATGCATGCCTGTAAATCACTGCTATTCAATAACAGAACAACTTGCATGAAGAAAGATGACAGAATGTTTTATGTACCTATGGGGAACTTTAACGGTGCTGAAGTCTGTGAATTGGTAGGGCTATATATCCTTAACGATCTGTGTAAGAAATATGGGAAAAAGGAAATTGGACAATACAGCGACGGTAAAATTGCTATTATTCGTAACATCTGGGGACAAGAAGCGGACACGGTCAGAAAAGACATAGCAAGTACATTTAAGAAACCGGCTTCACCATTGCAATCCAAACTAACATGAATATCGTCAACTACTTACATGTGACATTGAGTCTTAATAGCAAAGCTTACTACCCTTACATAAAAAAACTCAATGACCAGCCGCTGTATATCGGCATAAAGTCCAATCATTGACCCAGCATCTTAAAGCACCTCCTGAAAGCCATCAACCGTAGAATAACCGAAATACCTTGCAACAAAGCAGAATTTGACAAAGCCATACCAACCTACAACGAAGCATTAAAATCAAACGGATATACAACCATTCTAGCCTTCAGCCAACATGAGCCATCCACACGATTTAGAGGTAACAGGCAACGAAGAATCATCTGGTATAATCCTCCATTCAGCAGGAACGTGTAAGCCAACATTTTTCAAACATGCCTCAAGTTAATTCAAAAGTATTTCCCAAAGAACCACAATCTCCATCACAGATTCAACAAAAACAACGACAAAATAAGTTACAGCTGTATGGAGAATGTAGAAGCCATCATGGACAAGCACAACTAAAAAAATAATAATTACGAACACCACTAACCCCCCCCCCGGAACAGGCATGCAACTGCCGGAAGAAAGACCAATGCGCTATGGAAAATAATTATCTAACTACAAATATTATGTACAAGGCACATATCACCACCAACGAGGATACCACTGGAACACATTGCGACTGAGGGAACTTTCAAACGACGTTTTACAAAACAGAAATTTACATTTTCCAACAGAAAATACGCTTACAGTACTGAACTGTCTAAAACATGTGGAATCTTAAAGAAGACAACAAAGAATACACTATACAATGGTCTATTATCTCAAATGCCTTTGAATGATTGGAATATGTTAGAAATTTTGGTCATTGATAATAGCTTAAAACCGCATTATGTGAGTACCATTTAGCAAGCTTTAACATAGCATCTTGAGACGTCACAGTTTAGCTTGGCTTCACTGTTTGAAAAAAAATATTTTTGTCCAATGATAGTTCATCTGATTTGGCAACCTGTACCAGTAAAAGTGAAGGTAAGGTCCCCTATACCTTTGCAGTACGGGTGCCACGTTCGAGAGCACACTTGTCTATATTATTTATTTGTTGTATTTATTTGCTTAATCTACTTGAGATTTCCTCAAGCTTTTGATGATAGTTCTGCAAAAAAGCCTTGCTATGCGAAAAATGAGCTTTTGTCTGTCCCGTCCTTGACAACCAATTGACTTCTACATTGCAATTAAACCCGATTATGGATGGTAAACTTCAGATTTTCAGAAGTTCCTAAGTTACTAATAGACTTGGCAAAGAATCATTTGATTGGAATTCATATTTTTTGCAGGAAATGCAAATGATGCTTTAAAATTCCATCCTTGATGAACAAGTATTTTCTACAATCACCATATTCTAGTGATTTATAGGAGTGCTTGAGTAAGGTAGCACTGTTATCCAGGTTTAGCTTTCTCATCATATAGTAGGCTTGTCAGCTTTAGTATGGTAACAGGGACCGCAGAATGCATGGTTTTGAGGTCGAGCCTCTCGGTTGGTTTAAAAGGGTCCAAGGGAGGGGTGTCACGGTGTCCATTTACATGGGTCCCTCTATAACACAAATTATGAAATAAACTTACAATATTTAAAATCAAGTAAAATAAGGCTAGCATGACCCTAAAAGTAGTATCAAACATCAAACTTAACCCTAAAATTTCTAAAATACACATTTGTATAGCATATGCATATGGCTCTGTTTCAGAACTTCTTTTCCTGTTGGACGGAAATCGATACTTTGAAGAAAAATATAAGTAAGGTATTATCTTTAAACTCAAAGCAACCATCCATTTCAAGAAATAGCGACACCAAGCTGTAATGAAAGCAAAAGCTTGTTCATTGGAGCTTTTTTGTGTAGATAATCTATAAGATTTATGTTATCTTGGATGGCACACTAAAAACTAATTTTTTTATTTATCAAACAACAATGAACTTTCTTTCTAGACCTTCAGCATGGATGCTATTTCTTCACATTTTCTGTATTTGTCAGGGATTTACCTGTGATTTTAGTAAATTTTTCCAGTCTTATCGATTATCTTTGAATTGCTTTTGGGCTAGCTCAAACTGATGCGTAAATCTGTTGGACTGACTTTTTGGACAGAAACTTTGTACAACCAAGTGCTATATCATCAAATTCCCTTTGAGTTGTTCTCACATAAAATGGCAATGTATTACACACCAAAAGTTTGCAAAAACACTCTGTTAGATTTGAAGAAAAGACTTCTCTTTCCGTTCAACAGATATCTTAAAAAATTGGGATGGGACATAAATTCAAGCATCAAAGCATAAGTTTTAACTGTAAATGCTTTTCTGCAACATTCAAGAGAAGGAAGAGGAGATTCAATTTATACAATTTTGCTGACTGTCCAGAAAATGACAGTGTGGAGAATTGTTTATTGTGTTCCATCCAACAGGCAAATCCCTTTAATACTACAGCAACACAAGATGACAATGTAACTCTTCATCAATTAAATGCTATCCACATCATAGAACAATTTCTGGCAGAAAGCACATGCATTCTCATCTTGCCCAACCTTAATGTGCCCATATTGTAGGCCATAACACTACATTTAGTGCGGCTCTAGATCGGTGGTCATGAAATAATAATTTAGGTATGGTAACTGGTGTTTTGAAAGGCCACGAACCACTTTATAGGTAATTGATTTATCAAGTATTGAAGATGAATACTGCACATCCTCTGGCTCTTGAGAAACACGCGTCTTGCTTTTCATGCCCTTACATCGATCTGATTAACAATAGGCCTGACTATGAGCGAACAATGGTGTGAACATTTTCATTTTACTTTTTTGTCTCGCAATAGTTGAAATCTTTGTCAATAGCTGAATTTATAATGAACGTACATTTTCTACAATAAAAATTTTTGATTGGTAATGATTCCATAGGTTTGTGACGATTGGTCTAGGAGTCATAAAATGAGCGGTTTCCCATCTCCAGCAGGCCAGTTGCAATGGCCGTGCTCTGTGAATCATTTTGATACTACTTCTCGCAAGATTTTTTTGTGATTTTGAGAATAAGTTTGAAAGGTTATTCTTTAGATAACTCTTGGATTATTTAATTTCATACCTAATTATGAATTTGCTGAGCTTTGGAAGTTATCATAGCCATATCGTTTTTTCTAGGATTTTACAATCCATGTCATCCCAATACATGTCAGGAAATATGTGTGTCTATTGGACGTCAACGAAGATGCGTTTGTAGCACGCTAGGTTCAAAGAACTATACTGATTGTCAAAAGGGTATGTCTGTACTTCTTGGGAAGATTTTATTATTTATACCACCGAATGGCTTAAAGGCAAGAGTCGAAAAGCTCCTTTCTCAAAAAAATTATGTATGTAGACGCTCCTTACTATGGGCCTGTCTTTATTGTCAATGGAGATAGTATATGATTGACTTGCATAAGGAAGACACTGAAATTTATTACTTTCTCGTCCTGAGTAATATTTTTACTCTCATGCATTTGTTGTCTTTTCAAGTTTACAATCCTATCAACCTGTATTTTCTAGTTGTTCACAATCGCACCTGTAATGATTCGAGCTGCTCTTTTAATGGGAAATGTGCTGTGTCTAATGGCTTACTTACTTGTCGGTATGTAATTATTTTGTAGGGAGCTATCATAAAGTATCAGCCATAAGGGGGCGGATGACATTTGGATGGGCCATAAAAATTCTGCCAAAGCTTCTCCGGACTGCGAAAAATGAAGTCCATTTTGTTGGATCATTCAATGTTATTTTTAAAGTTAAAATTTAGGCAGGTGATTTGCCCATTTTACTAACAAATCTTGCTCATGACTGAAAGTCAGCTTACAATCGCAATATAGTCTGAAAACTACGTATCATGGAGTCATGAAAAATGCCCTGTTTTTGCCATTAGGTCCTACATAAGAATTTAGGATGGGTCATAAATTATTATGGTTACATTGTGGAAAGTCATTTAGCTTCATATAAAAGATACCTTATGACTACTCTCTTGTGCAAAGTTCAAGTTAGAATGCAATGGCTATCTTTTGAAGGTGCGCACAAAGATCATCAGTAAAACATTATTTCTGATGCTAAATCTCACTTTTTAGGAAAAATTATGCCTATAAAGGTACCGTAGATTGTTTGCACTTCAAATTGGAGGCCACCTATAATATCTATAAATCTTTAATGTTCTTCATCAGGCTTTCTGAGCTTGAATTGACTTAACAAACTTTGCTTCAGCTTCTCTTCTGCATTATGGATTATCTACTTGTCAAGTTTATTTAGAAATATACATTTGCTTATGCTAGCTATAATGCAAAGGGCAGATTTTACTAGGTGCAATACCTAAAAGATCAGATAAATTAGGTCTAGTACTTCAATCAAAGACTATTGAAAGACAGCTCTGATTTCTTTACCCTAGATGTCGTGACGGATTTACTGGAACAAAATGTCAGACGAGACTTGATACCAAAGGGCCTTGCTTCAATTTCTGTAAAAATAATGGTAGCTGCACAGTGAATGATAGAGGTGCCCCCTTGTGCAGGTATGATCTTTTCTTAATTTGGCCAACAAAGAAATTGGATTTTCTGCTCTCTCTCTCTGCTGAAAAACCATATAATTATTAAGCGTAAATTTTTTTCATGTGGCCTAGTTCTTAATTTATTATCATGAATCCATAACAGACTAAAACTAAGACAGAATTACCACGGGACTGGTTCCAGTTGGAACCGTGACATTCCTGGTACCGATAGGGTTGACGTTTCCACGGGACCTGCTTGGAACGGTTCCACTTGAGACTGCTATTCTGTTTCAACTGGGTCTGCTTTTGAGTTAGGTCGAAATTGGGTCGTATTCGTGGAACTGGGCGCTAGGCAAATGTCCCCTGCACAGTTCTCGATCATCAGTTCCAATGGAAACCGGTCTCTTGGAAACGCAAGGCCTATCTGTACCAAATTTTCACGGTTTAGCATTGATTGAATACTTTCTGCAGTTGCACAAAACTCGTAACCAGTTTCTGCCCAGCACTGCGTAGTTTCCAGTTGTTTTGAAGAAATCCATTGTTTCAGGGTTATTTCTGACATCGCTTTTAAATAAGACGCACAGCTAAAGACTGGTTCATGATCTACTAAATGTTTTGATTCTAGTTTACATTTTGCTCTAATTTTGGCAGAAATTTCTCCTAACACAGGGTTCATACGGTCAGGAAAAATCAGAAGAAAAAGTATAGTTTTAAGGGCAGACATGAAAAGTCAGGAAATTTTGTTAAAACTTGAGGAAAGTCAGGAAAAAGTCAGGAAATTTTATCAGTCAAATGATTTCTATAGTGCCCAATTGTGGAGTCATATTGATGTCCAAATTTCGTTTGTCAAGTTTAAAACACAAACATGCAGTCTGAAATGCAAATACACAATCTGTAATTCCAAAATGTCATTTGAGAATACTATTCATTCATGCAATATCCGCATCCATGTTGCAGATGCCATCTTACATGCATTGCTCGAAGGTTTAGATTTTGATTATCTCGGATGTAGCTGCAGGCTGCAAATACTGAGGAGGGTATGAGGGTCTGATCTTCCAGATAAGACAGGAATTTGTAGGGCAATTGCATCCCCTTTGTAAGGCAGCAATGATGCAGATGAATCCTGCTGTAGATGAATTCCAGAATGTGTTAATACCACAGGAGAAAGATCAATGAAGACACCAATTTTTACCATATACAGCAAAGTGTGCTTTTCCGGAATTCTAGAAGGTGTGTATTTAACAACTTTTCCTGGGGGTAAACCTCTAGACCCACTTTTTCTCTCTTCCCCTGTTTCATACCACAGTGCTTGAAGTTAGGGTCCACAATCGCCGTGCTCTCCCTTTATAGACTTTCCAGCTACTGGCCTGCTTTTCATCAGGCAAAAGTAGGGCTTCCTCCATTTCCAAGAAGTTAGCATCTTTTATATAAGTTCCTATTGTGTTCAAACAGAAGTCGCTAAATTGAGTACACGCTTTTTCATGAAACAGTGGTTTATAAAGAAGTAGTATCTAGTTGCTCAAAAGATATGAAAGTTCAGTACTAAGTTTTGAAGCCTAGGAAAGTTTGTAAGAGTGCGTTTCGTTTAAATTGGATTTAACTCTGTGCAAAATGTTATATATGTTATGTTGGCTGCCCTCTAACAGTTTATCTTTCTTTATCCACTAAGATTTGTCATCACTTCAGGTGTAGATGGAACTTTTTCGCTCTCTACTACTATGCATGCCCACAATATTTGATATCAAACTTTTTACTAAGAAAGCCAAAGTCAAACCAAAGCGGTCTGATATTGGAATTGTGAGAAAGTTAAGAAAGTTTCATTAATGAGCCAAAAAGAACTTTCTTATTTACAAAGCGTGTTTCAGAGATACACTTAAATGAAATAACTTTAATGGCATGTAATAACTACACCCTATCAATTACATAGGATTTTCAAACTTAGCATAGATAGTGTTTCCTTTTATATTTATTACCACAGCAAAGGTTTCTTGTTTTTTTCACTATGCTGTAGATCTCATTTTTGCAGAGCAATATAGAATTTGCTAGGGCAAACGTCTTGGACACCCCACAAAATTTCTGAATCTACGACCCCGTTTAACTGTTTCTAGTAAGGAAGCAAATGCAACGTGGCACAGTGTCATTTCCACGAATTAGTTGAAATTATTCGTTATAATCAAAAAACAATTGAAAAATAGACGGTTTTTCTTTTGAGAACACTATAACACCGTCCATGTTCCGTTACAGAGTATCGCTTAGTTTATGTCTGTATGAAGCAGGTGCTAGACATTGTGAGAGTGTAGGCTTAAGGTATGACTGTGCAACTCATCATTCGTGTAATGCAAACTTTCAACTTGTTCATGTATCCTTTTTATCAGTGGTAGTCATTGAAGTTATTTGGCATATTGATGATTTCAAAAAGTTTCTGAATTGTCAAGGTTTTCATACTTGCTTTCAGGATTGAGAAAATAGTTGACCAGAGAGGCACCTTTTTTACCCAAATTGGCAAAATATGTTCAATTACTTACCTTTAGAAATTGGATCAGTGGCATCATTTGTAACGCCAGATGGTCAGGAAAAATATGATGCATTTCTGATATACAGTCAAGAAAAATAGATTCACTTTCAAGAAAAAGTCAGGAAAATATATTAGGCAGAATGCGTATGAACCCTGTAACAGAGGCGTTGGAAGATTGTAGCTCTTTAAATAATTCTTGAAGTAATATTTGGCAAGATCTGAAAGAAGAATGAGACTTAAGTTCCTTGCGCTGAGCATTATTATTTAAAGTTATCTTAAAACCTAAAGTTCAATAATATTAATAACAACATTGTAGCAAATGGTGATGCGAGACTGTGGAAGAAGTAGATTGAATACATAGATAAGAGCAAATCATTACATTATGAAGTTGTGCGGAAGTTCACTGCGATCTCTATAGTCGTTGGGGCACTGGCAGCATATTAATCCGTTTGTGAGGTTTGCATAGGGATTAGGGATACAAGTTGTTGTCAAACATGTGCTGAAAGCTGCTTTATTAGGAACAGCTATAATATTAAGATTTATTCTTGGTTCCTAGTAACTTGTTCAAGGATATGTGAGTTATTTTCTATCTGCTTTATGCCCGAATTAACAGAGACTATTCCAAAGCATCCTAGATCTGCGCCTACTGCTTTGAGTTGAAATTTAGCAAACATGATGACAGTCAAGTTTATTTACAGCTGGCTAAATAGCTAAAGCTAATAAACGCCAGCTTTACTCTACTTCTAATGTCTAAAGCAGATAAAATAACATTACAGAATGGATTAAATATAGAAATGCAGCAGTTGCATTCAAATCCCTCCTTGTTTCTGATTTTCATTTTGAATTGCTAATCAGTTTTTACAGCTTTATATTGATTTGAAAGTTGATTCCAAATTATGCTTTTCTTAATGAAAAGCTCATTTCCATACCTTTTTGTCTTCGTGTTGCGAATTCACAGGATTGTTTATTCTTAAAGTATGTGGAAGCACTTTCCAATCAAAGAACTGCCATAGAAATTAGGCCTTCCCAGGTGAAAGGACTGCATCTGCATGCCTACAGCATAATTTTTCGCAAAAGTTTTTCTTGAATTGCCATTTCTTCATTCTTGTGTAAGAGCTCTTCAAAACTGGACTCATAATTGTTCAGCAGTACTCTCACGGCACACTTATGAACGCTGTAAACTGTGTTTTTTGCAATTTTTGCCCAGTACAGCTATTTAAGCGGGCTGAAATTTAAATTTGTCAATATAAACGAGCGACATAGTAGGCTAGCCTTTCAGTGTTCCGAGCACCCCTTAAAACATACCTTTGTAAAGCTTTACCATTATATTCAGATCCAAGTTTTGAGTCAATGGTGACATTTCGGAGTTTTATTGTCTCAGAAATGTTATGACATCTCAGTTAATTTAATGCTTATCTTATGGTTTTTATGCAGCCTAATGAAATTTTAAGGGTCTACAACCACCTCATTCAGTTCACACTAGTTAATTGCCTCTCCCTTGCATTCAGTTCACACTAGTTCATTGCCTCTCTCGTGTCACTTATAATGCTTGTGCTACTTCATCTGAAGTTTATCCACTTGTAAATATCCTGTTGTCATCAGCAAAGTTGCCAACCTGAGAGCATTCTATCGCGTAAAAGAAGTCATTTGTAAAAATTTTAAATAGTAGAGGACCAAGTACAGACTCTTGTTGAACTACTTTCAACAATGACTTTCAGGTACTAAAGCTGGTGCCTATCTTGACCTTCCATCATCTATCAGAGGAGCTATTAATAACTGGGACTTTTTAGCAAATGCAATTTTCGTCCCATTTGAGCGCGGGACCATTGTGACAAGATCTCCGAGGGCCAAAACGAATATAGACAAACCAGTCTTAAAATTACTTATTTTGAAAATCCAAACCACTAATCAATCCAAACGAGTGTTAACATCTTACCATAACACCCAGGCTCGTCTGAACCTCCCTCCATTACTTGCATATACTTGCTTCTTATATAACAAAACAGTATACAAAATTAGTCCAGTTACTTTACTACTCAAAATAAGCAACAAAAGAAAACGTAAACCCCTGAATTGTGTTACTATGACAATAATAAATGTACCTACTTGTACATACAAAAATGCTGCTACAGTGATGACAACCTAACTGAGAACCTACGCTATACGTCATTGTGACGTAGGACACCAAACAAATGCAACTTAAAATAAACATCACGTAAACTCTAAAGCTAAAATACATTACCTAATGGCCTAAAAATATTTATTGCAGTTAAATAATAATATGGCGTACGATAAAATCTAATTACTATGCAATTCATCACAGCCATGTAAAGTTAAATGCTACTTCATAACTTCTTTTATTATTACATTTCTATATAATTTTACAACATTTTATAATATATAGTTTATATTAAGGTAATTTTTTAACTGGGCGTCTTCACGCCAACAGTATTTCCTTTCCTTTTAACGATAGGGCAGTCAGGGGTTATATGGGTTTGTCATAGATGCCATTTTATATCAAGTCGGCAATTCTTTTAGCAGGTAGTCATGGTTGATTCTTTTCTATTGTTAGAAATATCTAACTTGGAGGAAAAACTCGGCAAGGAGCAGATTATAATTCATTACTGCCATAATTTGAACTTCATGTCAGACTATGGTGAAATATGATTTGACACACGACAAGTGGTGGAAACTGAAGAATAATACAGCTATTACCTGAGCATATCAAATATTTTTGCTTAAAAGCAAAGCAAATTGTATCTTTGCATTCTCTAAGCTACAGGAGGTAATATAGGTCGCCCAGTTCTGGCTGTTACTTTTAGCATTGGGAGAATATAGAGTCTAGAACGATGTCTTCTTTGAATGTTTTAGTTGGTTTCGAGTTCTATCTCATTGTAAGGCCTTGAAAACTGAGGCTCATAAACCTAATCTTTGCACTGGAACTTGATAGCATGAATTTTTAATAGTGCATTTACGTAGTAAATGTATTTTAACAACAGAGGCTCTCATTGTCTCCAGTTTCCTAGACCCAAGCCCCGTCGTGTACTGCTATCACGTGGCTTAGGGCACGTTGTCATAAAACTCAACCAAGTCAACCCTAACCTTAATTCTCATTCAAAAGCTCAGAAGCACATTAAGCTAGTTTAGAAGCACGTCAAATTAGGTTAGAAGCCAATTCCAGACAGTTCCAGAGAGTTAATAATTGTTGATGGGG
>WIPJ01000520.1:1610621-1639812 GCA_018155075.1 Cassiopea andromeda
ATATATATATATATATATATGAAGCTCCAGATTATTCAAAGAAATAAAACTATACTTGTCAATTTACAAAACATGTTAGAATCATTAGAACACATTCGATAAAAGAATGACAAACCATTATAAAGAGACAAGAAGAGGTTAGAAACGTAAGGAAATATCGAATGTTTAACCTGCTTATTCAATATTGGCTTTTCTATCATAATGTGGAGAGCTTCCTTAATTTTAAGTTGGTTATAGGTGCTTGCTGTGTCTAAAATTGTAAAAAAAATTATCACTGCAACATCTACAAAGTTCTGATCAGTATAGGAAGACTTTCTATATTGATCAGAACTTCTTAGATGTTTAAAAATGTGGGAGTTCTTATCAGAATATAAGTGTGGAAGTTCGTATCAAAATATAAATTTTCACTTGCACGAGTGCACAAATGCCGGCTTGTCTCGCTGACATAGACAGAATAACATCCACACAGTTAAAAGTAGAAGTCACTCTCGAGCAGAGCGATTGGGGCACAAAGTCCTTAACTTCACTAAGTTCTTGATTTTAAAGGAAGAAAAGACCACTTTGATTTCAAGATTTTTACAATAACGTTTAGCTAAAGTATGCAGTTTGCATTTAGTTAAATTAGACAAGGTAAGGTATGATAGCTTAAAATAGAGGGTAAAAAGACCATCGGGTGACTTAGAATCTACAGAAAGAGCAGTGGACTTGTTAACCTTATCAAGATACCTATTTAATACTTTGTTAATTAAGCTTTCAGAACATTGATTTTTCTTAAATATGTAGGAGAGTTTTTTAACTTCCTCATTGCAACCAAGAGGAGTATTATTACTTTTGTATGCCCTATTCGATAGCTTTCTGATTAGGCCAAGTTAGAAGTGGAAGTGAAACTGACAAACTTAATAAGGAGGCCAGTAAACGTCTTTTTGCGATAAACTGAAGTTATGGATTAGTAGGATCTTTATGATTGATGAAAACATCAAGGAAAGCCAGGGTATTATTAGCATCTTTTTCTATTAATTATTAAACTTAATGCTATCATATGCACACGTTTATAAACACCTACAGAAGTTCTAAAACATGGAAAGAATCTTGTGATAAGAGCTGCTTTAAAGTTATCGATTCAGCTAAAACATACCATCAACTAAAAATTAAAGAAGCTTTATGTACTTTGTGGGAGGGGCCCTATTTCAACAAACAGTTCCAACACTAATTTCTCTTTAACATTCTAGCCCTTTCAACGACTTTCGTTCTCTTCATTTTTGAATTATTTTTTGTTACACTATGTAAAATATGTAATATGTCTCTTCTTTCCTAGTGTTTCTTCTTCGTAACTTTTGTTGAAAGCCACTTTGTCTGAAAGATCTTTAGCATCATTTTGGTTTTATTCCATTTCTTGATTTCTTGCAGATGAATTGATTGTCATTGTTCCAGTTCTGCTTTGTGTATTTCTAGCAGTTGTTGTCAGTCTCTTTGTTTGGAAATGTAGGAGGTATCTTCTTGTTTCATTTTTATTTTGATGCTAGATCAAAGTTTGACCTGTTAATACTTATCATATATTGCGAATATTGTTCAATTTCGTTTAATTTCTCTTAACTTTCAAAGACTAATTTATTTAGAGAGATCTGCTTTTGATAGATTTCTCATTATTGCATTACGATGATCTTTGATTCACATTTTTCACTATCCATATATTAGCTATAATAGAAACTTCTTATTAGAAGATTCTACTGTCGCTATCTACAATTTGTAAATGCAAACCTCTCTGAAAGACAATCTATACTTTGCTTTACGCCCACAATGCATTATTTGATCTGCATAGTATTGTGTCTGCCTTCTAAGACCTGGTGTTATGATAAAGTTGCTTGAAGATAATGGTTTCACAGATCAATCTAAAATTTTTCTAAACAGCAGTTTGCTGATAACACCATTTTGGATGGATCCCTCCAAGTAATTTACTTGATATTTTTGGATGTGTGCGAGCTTTTCTGATGCTTTTGGGTGAATTTTGGAACTCGTGGATGGACCCCCCTATAAAAATTGTCCTAGTGACTCCCTCGAGTCAGAACTGACAATCTCACGGTACATAGAAGCATGTTTTCACATTTGATGAAGGTGCAAATACCTAACTAAAGTGTTGAGTTTATCATGTGCTAGACCTAATAGCAATAAGTTCGTTTTTGGTACGATGATAGTGTGATGCTGTATGAAGCACCGAACCAGATAGGTAGAGCCAGTCAACTTTTAAAATAGTTACATAAAGTAACAGGAGCTATTGCGGTTTCTATACCAAAAACAACAAGGAATAGTTTATGCATTAGGTAACGGATAGGTATCGGATAGTCATGACGTTTCATTTAATTCCGCGACATAGTCGTTCTACTCACATGGGTGGATCGAGCCAATTGATTTGGATTGACCTAAATGTTTTCATGTGCTTGATTAAATCAAACGTCATGCCCCACATGCGTTCAATTCATATACTAGTTTCGGTACATGAAAACTCTTGGGACTCATTTACCCGTTATGAAGCACCTTGTAGACGTGCTTGTGTGACATTCGTAACAGAGGAAGGAGAACGTATTCGTTCACATTATTCATAATGGCAATCAACTCTAAAAACCAACTCGAAAACCACCTAGTTTACAAACTACGATTACACACAATAGACATGGCAGATGATTGACAGGCTCCGTAATGAAAGCAAGTCTGAACTAATAATACCTTATATAGATATGGGTAGCGGTATTATTACAACCGATAGGGGGATCCCTTGATTTTTCATGAAGCATTACGGAGAAAGAGAGGGGGGATGGAGGTTTGCAAAGCAATGCTACGTAACGGAAGCAATTTTTCAGATCAGCAGTTTTCAGCAATGAACCAACATATTTTTCGTTTGAAGCAAGCACTGTCCTCATCAGACGCATTCACAACAGCTTTTATGCAAACCCATGCATGTTTCTTTCACCAAAATATCTTATCTTTCATTTACCATTCGTGTATTTGAGGTAGCTTAGTGATAACTAGTGCATCTAATCGCTGGAGAAGTAGATGTAAATGATAAATTACACATCTCTTCCTTTTGGACTTCCTTTACCTAGTCTACCTCTATTTTATCTTAAAGCAAGCTAAAAGTAGCTTTCACCTGTTCTTATGTTTGAAAATGGAAAGAACAACATTAGTAGGAGGAAAGGGGTAACTCAATTTTGCAACGTGGTTGTAGGAGGGGGTCAAATCTTATGCTACGTTGCGTACAGAAGAGGGGGTCTGAAAAACGGCAAAATTGACGTTATGTAACGGGCGAATGACCCCTTGTGAATACATGAAAATCAAGCTTTAGGTGCTAACGTATTGATGCAAAATGCTTGACAAAAATGCACACGTAGATGCATATTTCCTTGGAAGAGGTGTTCAGTATTGACAGCTGGGCTAGGGACTTTAGATAAGATGGTAGGGTAACTTTACAAAACCAGTATTGTCAGGTGGGGGTAGCAAAATAGCTTTTGAACACAGAAGTGAGGTGAAAATACTATATTGAAGCATAAATACTAAGTCCAAAATTCAACAGATAAAGCAAAAGTATATCACTACAATATCATCCTGAAAACAATAACGGCGAAAATGCAGCTTGAGCCTACTCTAGATACATTAACTTACTGAATATATTATTATTGAACTATTTTATATTTCTATCACAATACCCGTTATGCCATAAATGTTAACAAAAGAAATCTGTAGAAAAATTAGTTACAAATTTTACTATACAACTGTTTTCAAAAGTAGGATTGAATTGGTCCTTTTTTCTTTTGGTAAGGTAAGCAAAATTTGACTTGAGAAAATTTTGGGATAATATATTTTGGGTTACACAATACATTTTCTCCTGTCCTCACCGTAATCCAGTATATCTTACTTATTATTTGCAAAGCCATCCATAGCAAGAGAAAATGCCCAGCGCTCCCCACTCGCTATGAAACAAGACCATTATCTATAGAAATTGCATAAGCATACAAATTCTCTGAGCTCATGCAAGCCCTCTAGATCCGCATCCCTTCCAAGTGGAGCTTACCTCACTATTTGAGAAATTCTGCCCTAATCATAATTAATGACAAGGATGGAAAAGGTAGTAGATTCAAAAATATACGTATGCGTGTGGACGAAGCTTACAATACCTGCCTATTACCAAGTGATGGAAATACATAGCACGCTTGTTTGCTATTTCAAAATAAGACAAAATCATACTTCGATCAATCATTATTGCTTTTTGCTCTTCTTTTTTTTAGAGTACGACAAATCATGTCAGGAGACCGTGCTCATGTAAACGTAGACAATCCTGCTTTTGCTTATGCAGGGCTTGATGAAGATGGTGATAATGAAGGATTTTTTGAAGAAACAAAAGTAGGTTTTCCTTCTTTGCTTCTCCTTCCAAACAGTCTCCAACTTTCCAAATATAACCACTCAGACAGCTCATGGTATAGATTACCAGCATAAGGAAATTCGGGGCAAACTGCGACACTTCTTGTTTCATGCTGTATTTTCGGTTCGTCCGGTGGAGAAAAAAGTCAGCTCAGTTTATGTCATGAAGTGAACTCTCTCTCCTTCAGTTTTACAGTTGTTGTTTCTGTGGTAACGAAATGCTGATGTGAAAACAGTGATTTTGTACGGAGTCACTGATGTGTAAAACAGCACTTTTGCCAAGCCTTAGGTTATTTTTTCCAACATTTTTCCAATTTTTGCACAAGTGATGTTATCTTAATGAGGTAGTACCTTCACTATTCTATAATTTTGCATAACTTCTTATTACTTACAGCATGGCAGTATGATTAGATACACAATTTTACAATTTTTACCTTTCTTTATTCTGTCACGAGCATGGGGCAAAATGTGACAATGACCTACTTACACCCAATCTTATCACGAAAAATTCATTTTCCATGCCAGAATTTTGCTTTGCTAGCATTTTCTAACACCGCTTGAATAGTATTATGAAGCAACTTTATTTCTTAAATTGTAATATATTATTTTTAAAAGCCATATTGATGGTTCCTCTGACGGACAGTGTTCTGTTGCCCCGTTTATACTGCTCCGCTTTTGTAAAAATGCAGCTATGACTGCCCGTTTCTGTAAAACTTTCCCATTACACTAAGTGAGCAAATACTTGCCTTAAACTGGTAGTCACTTTTAGGACTATCAACACAAACACATCGATTCAAAATGAATTGTACCCCCAATTAGTCATTTTTGCTATGCAGCATATTATGCTTTAGTTTTAGCGAGAGATTCAAAAAACTTGCTGACACTATTTTATCATTATGAACGAAAGGAAAACATTGCAAACAAAAGAGATTTAGCACAATGCGAAGCCGTGCCTAAAGCTAAGACAATTACAAAGTTTGAGAGAGCTTCGGTAATAACTTGCAATGAAGTACATTTGCGTGCAGGAAAATTGTATATTGTGATACATATATTGCTTGCCACCATTGTCAATGATTAAGTTCTTGTAGAAGCAGCGAGAAAACCTGGACTTTCGAATAATGTTAAAAGGTAAAGTTAGCTAAAAATCTTTAGCGCTCGAGGATAGAGATTTGTTGCTTGCCTAGCAAAGCAGTAAAGATTCTCAAGCTTGAACATTATCGCATATTATCACAAATTCATGACGTGTCTCATTTGCCCAACATGTAGGGCAATATGAGACGATAGACCTGTTTCAAAGAAATCATGAAGTTTTCAGGTTGTGAAAATGCTAGGAAGAAATTGCTTTTGCTTTTGAATATCTTATATGTTAAGGAAAGTATATGAATGATGTCTTCTTTCATTCACCTGGTCCTAGCTGAGCAAGAGTAGAATATTTGCTTAAGCGTCCCATTTTGCACCGAATTACCCTAAGTAGGAAAGTATTGGCCGTTGTATTATTACTCTAAGACCCCATATTATCTGCAATATCTTTGTACTATTCAGTAAATTCTGCAATATTTCAATACCTACTCGCAGCTTTTTCGGTTTTGTGTTCAGTGCTTAGGGTAGAAAAATCCAAGATTAGAGAGTTCATTTATGTTATGGTTCTCAAGTTCAACAAGAGCTTCAAAATGTAATAAGACCCATTAGCTTGTAGTGTTTTGGCCACACAAATGGTGCTCGCATTAAAAAGAGAAAAAAGTGTCTCACAATGGTGCTCAGTGGCTAGGTCACTCAGCTTTGATGCTTGTTTTAAGCTGTTCTCTTCATACTGTCATTTTTTCTTTACTTTCCAGAAGCACATATCACCAATTAGCAAGTGAATTCGAGGAGAGTTTATTGCCCTGTAATCAATCTTCTATCTGACAGAATAGATATGGCAAACTTTCTTTCATTTCGATTTGTTGTTGCATAAAACAAGGAAATATCTATGAACTCCTAAGCAAATCTCTCCAGTTGCTGAAAATTTCTTTTTTTATTCAATATAAAAGTTTACAAAATATCACTATAACTCTACTAAACTACTTCATAATACGTCTACACGAACGATGCATCGAGGAGCAATATCATATATCTGACACCAGGGCCAATACAAAGAACATAAATACATTCCAAAATAGAAAAAATACATTGAAAAAAACACGAGAACATGAGAACGCCCTGCTACACGCCAGACACCATCAAACAATCTCATCTGAAAATGAGCAGCCCCCGCACGTTAAGGGATCAAAACATCATAAAAATAGAAATATGTTGAAAATCGTTATTGTATGACATTAGAACATGTAGAATGCCGCACATCATCGGATCAGAATTTTATTATATTTCTTTTTCCTACATCAGAACCGAGCATCTAGCGCGTAACAAGGCCTGATGAAAAAATCGAGAAGAAATTGACAACCTATTTACATGTACTACAACGATTATTTTCTTTTTTATGAAAGTTGGATACTAGCATGTGGTAGCTACGTTGTCATATTCAATAAATGACCAGCTTTCAATCAAATTGTCTAGAGTGATGAATACAATTTAATGTTAACTGGAAGATTTCTCGATTAGCAGGTTTTGGGAGGTTATTATCACCGTACAATAATAGTTATTTAAGGGCCTCGTTTGAAAGGTTTGCAAAGCCAAATAGACGTATTAATGCGTAAGTTCTGGCGAGAAGATTTCAACATAGATATAAGAAAGAAATGCAATGCAGCAAAATGTGTTCCACATCCTCTATTCCATCATTTAAAAGACACATTGGATTTATCTTGAGATTATATTTAAACTTGTAGTAGTTCAGTTTACTTAGACCAGTTCGGAGCTGTGTTAGGTAAGGTGAACCTATTGGATCGTATATACGGAAGACGGATTTGGCATTGGGGCGAACAATCGATACTGTATACTTTTTAAAAACATCAGAAGAAGATGCCTTTCTTATTTGGGGATCAAGTATACTCCATTCCTTTAGACAGTGAAAATAAGAACTTGACTTAACTCTTTCTGTTCTTAGTCTTATCTGTTCAATTACATCGACCCTACGAGAAGAGAATTGTGCTTGTTGAAGGGGTGGGATTGGATGCAACAAGTATGCAGGGATAAGCCTATTTACTATTTTATAGACCAGAGTTAGCCATCTAGTCCACCTTCGAGAATCAAGTGACTCCCAGCTGAACTGTTTGTAAAATCACTCCTTCGATGTCCCTTTCCATGCACCCGTAACAGCGAGAGCAGCTGAGTATTGAACAAACTCAATTTCTCCATAATGCTAGGTAGTGTCTACTCTGAATTCGCAAATTTTGGTCGGAATATGGTAATGGACATCACCGCACTCTAGATGGAGACGAATTTGTATTTTATATATTTCGTAAAGGGAGGATCTAGGTAAATATCTTGAGAGAAGTCTCAGCCTTCCAATGCCTCTTCTTGCCTTAGAGATAGCTCATATATCAATTTTTCAATATATCAATTCATAAATCAATCTTTCAAAAACATTTTCCGACAATTGGAAGCAAAGAGCTTGGAACATAGTTTTCTTTCACATTTGTTTCATTTTTCTTGTGAATTGGGACTACATTAGCATGTTTCCATATATCCGAGGAGATTTCCTGATTTAAACAATTCATTAAAATTATCTTTAAAGGTAGAACAAGAGGAGCATCACTCAATCTTATCATTCTTACAGAAATGTCATTCCAATCATGCGCTTTATTAGGATTAAGTGATCTACTAATCTTTAATATTTTATCTTCAGAGACGATAAAATCTTCTGATACTGTAGGAACTACCGGCGCATGGTTTGGTAGGATGCTACCCGTGTCAATTGCTGATCGCTGAAGCATAAAATTGTCATTGAATATTTGAGCCTTTTCAGTAAAGTCTGTTAGTAAAGAATTATCTTCTAGTAGCGGAGGTATATAATAGGAATCCTTGCCTTATTTAAGACATTATTCAGTAGTGACCAATATGTCTTCTTACTAGTTTCGGGACTAGCTAATGTCCTTCCAAATTTTAAGAAATAAGTTCGTTTCGCTATTTCAATTATTCCTCTACCATTCTAAACCATTTGATTCATTCCTGCACTCTTATCATCAGGCATATCCTTCTTAATAAAATTCTTAAAAGCACGATTATTTTTCCTAAGGAATTTTTAACAGTTTGCATCATCCAGGGGGGCTTCGCATGGCCTAACCATTTTAAACGTATTTAGCATGAAGTTGGAATATATGTTTAGAATGGTCTTATTAAAGAATTTAACTTGCTCATTGGGGCACGTAAAATCATTAAGATGCTTCTCCCATTGAAATAGATGTAAGGTTTTTATAATTGCTGTAGTATTTGCTTTGTTGTGAAACCATGTTTTTCGGGAGTAGGATGGTGGTGCTATGTTTGAAACAGATACTTTTCCATAGATAATTTGATGATGACACTTATCATAGAGTGATTGGTGAACACCAGTCTTAATAAAGAGATTTGGCTGTTCAGTTACGATTGAGTCAATACAAGAACTGGAGGAACCCATTGGATGTGTTGGTTCAGGGATCAATTGATGAAGACCAATTTCGGAAACGAAAGGCTCAAATAATTTCCCCTCATCATTTTCTATAGCATTAACCCACCATTGGTTAGGACGGCAAGTAAAGTCTCCAGTGATAACAATTGTTAAAAGGTTGCTCTGACTGCAAATTTGATAGCAGCAGCACAAAGTTTGTCATGAAATTCTCAAATTCACATTCTTCTTGACCAGGACTTTGATAAATGACAACAAAGAAGTATTTCCTACGGCCTAACCCGATCTCAGAGACAACACACTCTGGTAGAGTCATCAGGTTGAAGTGATTTTCTTTCAATTGAATAGAATCCCTAAGATAATGGCCAACTCCACCTCTTTTGATATTCAGTGGATGATTTTTTTGATAAATATATAGCCATTCAAAGCAAGCCTGGCTTCATCGATGCTGTTGTCAAGACAGGTCTCAACTATACCAATTAAATCATAATTATAATTCAAAGTATATGCTTCAATAAGGGAAACATGCAAGAAGTCATGCGCAATAATACAATTCAGGTTCCAGCTGCAAAATGTAATGATTTTGGACCTCGGTTTGTTTCCACATCACAACTAAGTAAGATATGTCTAAAATTCATCTCTATATTGAGCTTGTACCATGCAGAACTACTGATGTAAAAGTATACTAGGGAGAAGAAGATTTTATTAATAACCAAGCGATTTGTACCTATTATAGAAAGGCCACAATTGAGGTGCGCTTGCAAAGGTCAATCGTTAAGTAGATTATTTGATCCAGAATACTACATACATCATATAATAGCAGGAAATTGGAATGTATTGACAAACGATATATCAGGACAGAGTCTAGCATAAATATTGGTAAGATAACAGATATAAGAGAGATAATGAAACGAAAACAATAAAATTGTGACAGGCTCAATAAGGGGCAGCCACTGATGGACGCTGTAAGTATACAGAAACACCCTATTGTTGCACGCCACTGGCAAATACTAGCCTGCATCATCGTAATGAAACCTTCTCGCCAATCTTCAGTGATAATTAGACATACTGCAGCTACCGTTGTTATAATCAAATGTAAACACAGTATTTATCAACCGACTACAAACAGAAAATAAGCGAACAACAAGCTAACAAAAACAAATAAGATATGTGATAGAGGAAAAAAGCGTTCATTCTCTCAGTAAAAAGAAACTAACCACAACGTAAGAACTGAGGTTTTGGATGTTTTGGATTGAAAGTATTTGTAGAGCTTTGTGCTAGGCACGAGGATGTATAGAATTAGGACAATAAATGACCTTTAATACATGTTGAATTTCCTTAAATCCTACTTGACGTTTCTCATTGGGGATTAGTAATTATTAAGTGAACACATTGAAATTGATAAGTAATCGGGTATATAGGTAAATAAAAGTAAATATTTCTAGGATTCTAGTTTAGGAAATTGCAAGCAACAATGAAAAAAAGCAAAACTAAACGATTCTACTATGGCCCATTACCATAAATAACAAATTAAATAAATTAAAAACAGCAATATATTCAAAAGTGAAACAAAACGAACAAAACTAAAGGAATGAGGGGGGAATTGTGATCTAGTCTTCTCTAGAACATGCTCAAATTCATGTTCATCATCAAAAAATTTAAACGCACTTTCATTGGTCTTCAGGCCCAGTCGGCAATTGATGTCAGCAAAAGCAAAATCAACTGTAGAACTTGCAGCAACTCTGTAATTTGCATGCTTAAAGACCTTTGATCTTCTGGCTGTTAGTTCCAGCCGGATTTGTTCCTTTCTCGATTTTTTCCTACTTTTGTAGACGGCGGTCCTATGTTGCGAAGAAGCAACTTTTACAATCATAGCTTGCAACAATTTACCATTTTTAACAGCCTTCTTCCTAATCCTGTGAGCACGATCGACCCCATTGTCAGGAATATCAACTCCAATCTATTTAACAACTGTTTTTACTTTTGATAGGCAATCTTCAGCATTTTCCTTCCCAGAGTCAGGAAGTGCTATTCCATGAAAACGTAAGCAAGCTCTTCGAATGTATTGCTCAGCATTGCTAGTTCGGAATTCAGCATCTGCTAATCGTTGCTCAATTCCCGTAAAATGTACTTCATACACATCAATTTTCCTCTCAAGAATCTCGATTTTGTTGTTCAGTGGTATCAGAAGCTTATGAACTTCCCCTTGTATCGTCTCATTGATCTTAGTTTCTAGGTAACCAACAAGGTCAGTAATGTAACTTCTAGATGGTAGCTCTGCGATGGCTTTTAGAATTGCATCGGATATGATTTGGCGGAGGTTGGCATCACCTCTGTTGCTACTTGGCGTGTAGTTGGGACCTGCTCCAGTTTGGACCATCCACGTTTACCTTTAAGGACTTTCTAGGTACTGCACCATTAGTAGGAATATTGCTCGATGGCTTAGCTATTTACTATCTATAAAAATCCGATCTATCCAAAAACACGTCCTCAATCCTCATCCATGCTCCTCCCTTCTGGATAAATAATTCATTTACAAGCATGAAATCCAAAACTTGACAATTATGCTACTTATGAACATAAAGATATATTTTTGGCGAATATGCTGTTGATTTGAAAACACCAGGTCAAATTGAAACAGACATGAATAGCTGTAATAGGTTTTACTGTACTGAACTACCTGATTTAAAATATATTCCATTGATGATTTTTATTCCTTCTCTGACTAGAGCCAAACCACCACTGTTCGTACCATTCAGTAAACTCCAGAATTTCAACTACCTACATCCCCCAATAATCGTCCCCTTAAGCCGTCTCTATTGATGTTGTAGGTGAAAAACGCAGCTTTTTGATACGTTGTAAAATAAGAACAGAACTTTGTATAAGATGTTTAAGAAGAATAAGAAGAAGAAGAAGAATAAGAAGAAGAATAAGAACTTTGTAAAATACACATATTTCTTGATTTTAATAATTTTGATGACGGTGCTTCGACTATTCCATGAAAAAGACTTTTCAGTGATATAGCTATTCACATAAACTAACTAAACAGTGTGGCATAAACAGTCTAACCTCAACGATATGACTTAAACGGTGTGACCTAAACTTTTCGACTCATGCATGAGTCATCTTCACTTTGAGGAAATTGTTAGCGAAACTTCCCCACGTCCTACTCATTCTGACTTTATCGCTACCTTCGATTTTACCAGTTTAATCACTAATTTACCTCTGGATGAATGTAGTGGCCTTTGCTTTAACCAACTTTTTGCTAATCGTGATATCATTGAGCATAATAGCTGTATATTTGACAAGCTTAACTTTCGTAATCTTCTCAGTTTTGTTGTTATAGATAATCATTTTGTATTTGATGAGAGATTATATGATCAGATTGATGGGGTGGCTGTGGATTCCCCAATGTGTCCCTCCTTGGCCAATTTATCTATGTGTGCTTTGGAGAACGGCACCACAGGCGAGTGGTTCAGAACGACAGTCGGAGCGAGAAAAGGCTGTTTGCTGTCCCCGACACTCTTCAACGTCTTCCTAGAGAGGATAATGACTGACGCATTAGCAGACCATGAAGGATCAGTCAGCATTTATGGCAGAACGATCACCAACTTACGTTTTGCCGATGACATCGACGGATTGGCAGGCAGTGAAGAAGAGCTAATCAGCCTCGTTGACCGCTTGGACACGACCTCACAGGCATACGGCATGGAGATCAGCGCCGAGAAGACAAAGGTTATGACTAACAAAACTCAGGACATCAAAAAGGAAATCAAAGTGAAGGGCCAGAAACTGGAAACTGTGAACAGCTTTAAGTATTTGGGAGCCATCGTTACTGATGAAGGGTCCAAACCAGAGGTACTGGCAAGGATAGCACAGAAAACTGCAGCACTGGCAAAACTGAAGACAATTTGGCGTGACAGAAACATCTCCCTCGCATCGAAGATCAGATTTATGCACACTTTGGCCATCTCAGTGTTTTTGTATGCATGTGAGTCATGGACACTCACAGCAGAACTGCAAAGACTGATAAAAGCCTTGGAAATGAGATGCTACCGTAAGATCCTGAACATCTCTTACAAAGACCACATCATACACGAGGAATTCAGTAACAGGATCACAAGAGCAATTGGACCCTACGAAGACCTGCTCTCAATCGTCAAAAGCAGAAAGCTGAAATGGTACGGGCATGTGCCGTGATCCAGCAGACTTGCCAAGACCATCCTGCAGGGCACCGTACCAAGAGGGAGAAAGAGAGGCAGACAGAGGAAGAGGTGGGAAGACAATATCAAAGAGTGGACAGGCCTGACCTTCGCCAACTCGCAGCGAGCTGCAGAGGGCAGAGACCGATGGAGGAGGATCATCCGGGAGTCATCAGTGGTGTCTCAACAACCCCACTCCCGGGGTTAGGAGATCGGATCGGATCGGCTTTGGAGAAGAAGTTCCTTGATGGTTGTCCTCCGCAATTTAAGCCTATTGTTTGCCGTCGTTAAGTTGATGACACATTTTGTCTCTTTAAGAATGAAGAGCATGTTAACCTTTTTCGTGATCACATTAATAATTATAATAACAGCATCAAGTTCACAGTGGAGAAGAAAGCTAATAACTCTTTGCCCTTTCTTGGCATTCTCATGCATAAAAATGCTAATAACTTGTCCACTAGCCGCTGTAGGAAGCCTATATTTTCTGGTCTATATACCGAATTTTCTACACTGAGTCCTAATAAATACAAGGTTAATCTCATTAGTATTCTTGTGTTTCGAGCTATTAATACCTGCTCTGCTTATATCAACTTTCATAATGAACTAATTAAAATTAAGCACATTCTTATCAATGATTTCTATCCATCGACGTTAATTGATAATGTGATTAAGAAATTTCTTAATGAACAGTTTTCCCTTTCCTACAAACCTCCTATTTCTGAATAAAGTAAACAATGAATTGTCTTTTGCATTCCTTTTCTTGGCTATCTCAGTATTGAAACAGGCAATAATATCACTAAACTCATTAAATCTCACTATCCTGGTATCAAGTGACAATTCATATATAATGCTCCCAAACGAAAATCCTCTCTACTTAAATATAAAGATCTTCCCATCCCTAGTTTGCGTAAATGCTATTTATAAATATACATGTAGTGGCTGCAGTGCCCCTTATTATGATAAGACATCTAGAAATCTTAAGATTCGTTGTTGTGAGTACTTTAGGATTAATAAAAGTGGAGGAAATCGTGCCTCACCCAGTTCGTCATCTATCTTGGATCATATCATATCAAGCAATCCGGTTGTAGTGGCACATTAGAGGATTTTCCATTATCAGCAAAACTGACGATTCTTTCGATCTCTTAATTCATGAAAGCCTCCTTATTCAAAGGGATAGACCCAATCTATTTCAAAGCAATCTTCTATTTCCATGGTGCTGTTCTAATTTTCATATTGTTTTTGCCACGCTTATTATTTTAAGGTGCCTTTCTTCTCTCTTGAGACACTCATTCATCTTTCTATTGTTCTCTTTTATAGTCCGCCTTGTATTGCTTACTATTTCATATTTTTGTCCTCTATAGGGTTCCCTTCCATGTTCATTCCCACTTTGGGCTTCCTTCCACGTTGGTTGTTACCACATGTTCATTGATCCATCTTATGGTATTTATTTGCGCCCATTTTTATTGTTATCATACTGAAGATGACTAAAAGCATGAGTTAAAACGTTAAAGTCACATCTTTGAGTTAGTTAAATATCATGAAATAGTCTTTTTCATTGAATAGTCGAAACTCCGGATCAGTCATCAGTATTGATAAAATCAAGAAATATATGGACTCTTTGTCATTGTTCTTATTTTAAAAATCTCACTCCATTGCAGTGTGTCATAGAAATGAAATGCACTCGTCGCAAGATTAACATCCACCATGAGTTATGGGTTCACGTCAGTAATATAGCTGCAAAATATTTTGGGTGCGCCCTCAAAACCTGTTACGCTACTTCCGAACAATTGCACCCTTTCAAAATACATTTTAGGTCTATAGTTGGAAGGAATAGTGTTAAGAGTATGAAATTTTCTTTCGAGTGATAAGCAGTCTTTTAGGATTTGAGGAACTTTTTGCTACAGTAAAATGCTGATGTCATCAGTCACGTGACTTTTTGGGCCTTTCCCATAAAATTGTTCGTGTACAGCAGATTTCGGACATGGTGCCAAGTTTCACAGTTCTATTTCAGTTTCTTGCAATTATTGTATAATTTCCGACCGAAGAACCCTCACCATTGTGAACGGGAACTATTTTCCGGAAATAGCGAAACAAGTTTTGAGGGCACACCCAAAAAAATTTGCAGCGGTATTACTGACGTGAACCCACAACTCATAGTGGATGTTAATCTTGCGACGAGTGCATTTCATTTCTATGACACACTCAAGTTCTCCATATATGTCCCATACTTATAAAGAGGAGAATTCAGCTATTTTGAAATTTTCAAATATATCCCATTTGTTACAGTGCATTTATTTAACACTCTATTATCAGTTTTAGACTTCTTAGAACTAGGCTTTTTGCAGCTCCGAGTCACGTGCTTAGAATCAGGGGATATCTCCATACTGGACAGCAAGCATTGTACAGACCTTACACAAGCAATGGAGCTGCGAATGAGCTAGCATAGGAGTGACTGAATTTTGTGTTAAAAAGCCTAATTTTCCTTTTCGCACAACTTTTTGTGCATTTGTGTGCTTATAAAACTTGGAAAAATTAGAAGAATGATATGAATATACCTGTACTTAACGGCTGAATGTTTCAATGTCTAGGGCATAGCTTCTTGGAAATCTTTATTTGTCTGCAGAAAAGGAATGTTATGAACTAGTGAACATACTAAGAAATTATCATCTTTCCTTGGAGTGCTTGCTTGACACTATAATGTTCTGGTAATAATATTGTGGTGGCTCAAATACTGTGGTAATATATTCCAACTAAAATAATTGTGGTGAAGCTTACAGTGACTTTTTCATTCATTTCTATTCATTTTTACTACTTTTGATTCTATTCATTCTTCAGCTATTCATTCTAAATACTTCTAGCCAGAAAACACAATTAAGCTTCTCAAAAATGAAAGCACTTAGTAGCAATCAACATTTATGTCACATATCTCAGATCTCAGTACCGGTCAACACAATTTGTTTATGTTTTGTAAAGCCAAAAATCTCAGCCACCCTTTTGGCAGCTTAGCATTAATTTTAGGCTATTGCATGACTAGCATAAATTATTTCTACGTTTCTTTTATTTTTGGTAAACTTTCATTTTTCCTCCTACCCTTCACGTAAGTAGAACCAATTATTTCCAGCCGAGAGGATGAGTGTGAATTGAAGAAGCCTAATTATTATTTATTCCTCTCTAAAAGATATAGCTTGGTGTGGCTTGTGGAGGCAAATGTTAAGTAATACTCTAACTTTATCAATATGCCCTTTTATTGTTTGCAGAGTTCTTTTGTTTTCCCTTACTCTTTTGTGCCTCTCTTGTGGCTTGATTCACTCATTTTCTCATGCCATGTTTGCTTTTTCAGGGTGCAAATAACTTCGATAATCCTCTTTATGATCGCCTTCATGGAGAAAGCTCTTTCAGTTCGTTTGCAGACGAAGGTTACCAACGATCACCTGGCTTTTCTGCTGCTATTGATGTCAATGAAAAGATTAAGCTTGTTGATGATTGTGACTAATATTAATTATTATGAGAAAGATTTGCATTGAACCAATTTTTTCTTAACTCATTACTTTTTGCAATTTGAACTGCTTTACCCATGAGTATTGAAGCTTAGATCTTTCTTAGAACTGGACAGGCACGCCGGAGTACATTTCTGAGTGAGAGGCTGGGTAACGAGTGGTAAGCTCTGCTGAAGTTTGATCAGGGGCGGAGCCCTTGAAAGCTTTTTAAAACCTTGTAGTTAGATAGTAAGAGAACCCCCTTTTCGAATATCAAAGTTACCCTATCTTATATAGCATATGATATCTATTGTATGACATCATGCACTTGCAAAAGGTTCGTGGCTGCAGCTCCCAGCCCCCCGGCTCCGGCGTGCTTGTAGAAACTGTATTTTTCAGCTTGTTATAGAAAACGCTATGGTATTATAGAACGCTACGCTAATATAGAAAATGCACCCTAACCGTTATAGAAAACGCTTAGGGTGCATTTATTGCATTGTAGCTTAAAATCCATTATATCAGTAGCATAATAGTGAAACAGCAGTGTGTGCTCCAAGAACTATTGTATTTACTCAATATTTATTAGGACTCTTCAGTAAACCACTACCATACTTGATGTTGATCGAGATTTGCAATTCAAAGTTAACTAGCCCTTCCATAAGTTAGGTATTTGCTATTAGAAACCAGAACAAGTAACTTTGCGTGAAGCTAGGTTGCATATTCTTAAAAGTTGCTTTGGGCGAAAAGGTAATTTCATGAAAATGCATTCACGTGCTGCTAGAGAAATTTTCTAAACAATTCCCTTTTGATATAATGAATTAACTGAAAGTCTAGAGCAATTTTTTCACAAGAAGGCATTTAGTAGATCTTTCTTATGCTAACGGATCAATTTATCTGTTAAGCAACGAACACCAGGCTCATTGGGGAAATAGGTTTCGAAAAGTTTTTTTTCTGTTTTCTCTTTTGATTTGTGGTCAAAAGTCTTATGATTCCAAATGGCACTCATTTGAGGTTCGTTTTGAGGGTATTTAATAATGCATAATTGCCTGAAAGTACTGTAAAACGGAGTATGATTACTTTCATGACTGCTGAAGCCACAATTTCTAACTTTTTCTCACACCAGTCACCTTAGAAATATATCAAACTTCCACAGACTTGAAAATTGAGGTCTGAAGTATGCTTGGAGTGTGAAACCTTGAGTTATAGCCTCAAAAACATAGCTCTTACTATTTAGAGTTAATTTGTGTCTATTTGGCCAGAAGTTTTGCTGTTATCAGCTGCTATCAATATAGGGACTAACAACGTGTTGAGGAGGCTCTGAGCTTGCAGAAAAAACAGGTAATTATCTTTATAAATCTTATATATTGCAACACATGTAAGTCCAACACCCAACATCATTTTTCGTGATTCAAATATTCAGCAGTCAGTATCAAACTAATCAAATATTTTTAACAATTTACTCTTTTTTTGACGTACGAATAATTGATAAGATGCAGCGCAACGTTTTTTTCATTTCAAACTGTTTCTTGTACATTAAGTACGAGAAACAGCTTGAAAGGAAAACGAAACATTGCGTTGCACCCTACTGATTATTGCAAAACAAACTCCTTCAGTTAAACATGATTGATTCTGGCAGAGAAGCTAGGTACACTAATTGAAGCAAATCATTGTGAGGAATTTATATTTTACCGAGAAATATTGAAATGTAAGAAATTTCTCTGATAAACATTGATAAAATTACCATTATCCATGAAAACCTGATTTCCCAACTGTTTCAATATACAACTGTGCACTTCACTGAAATCAACAAAATTGGCTTGGTTCAGCTGAAACTGCTTTATCAGTCTCAACATTTCAAACGATTCGTGGAAACAATTTATCCATATTGATAATAGATAAGCACACTGATGACAACCTAGACAGTCCCATGTTTTCAAAAAGGAAGCACTCCCTGGAAAGTAACATTGTAATTGCAGATGTGATCAGCCACATTTTCGGTATGCGTTGCATTTGACTCTGCTCGTATATTCACCAATCTTACTCTTGTTTTCCAAGGTGCCATTCCCAAGATCATCCAGAGCCTCCTCGGGACTATTTTAAGGCCCAATATATCTAACGTTTATGTTGAGAAAGTCTTCGACTTATTAATATTTAGTTAGACTCCTATTTCCTCCGGCCTAGCCAAAAGAGCCCAGTGTGCGAAATTGATTTTGTACTAGAGTGTATAATTATGATGTCATCGCTTATGTACTTTATTATTTACTGCACAATGATAAACTGTTACTTCTCAATATCTCCCATAATCAGTTGCACTTTTTGTTACTAATTTTCAATAGCACTTTAAATGCCATTGTTGTTGAATACCTTAGTGACGTTGGCATTCGTGATACTTTAGTCTTTTTCATACCATTCTGTGATGGGACTGTTGGGAATTTAGGCTTTTACTCTGCTTATACTCATAGTAAAGCTCCCAGTCACTCATGGAACTCTAAAAATTTAATTTTACCTATTGAACTAAGCTTTACACATTTCTAAGCTCCAAATTCAATATTCAAGTTACTCATAATGCGTAGCATCGAGGACCATCGAGAATGAGCGTTTGGGGCGTGACACCTCGCTCGACAAAGTTCTGTCGGTAAATCTTGCCTCTTGTCAGTAAATTGCAAGCTTTTTTGGGAAGTTTTGCAACTTGTAGGCCCAAATTTCAGCATAATCTCGGATAAGTATTGCCTATGGAAGTCAAAGTTTCTTACCGAAATTTAAGAAATAAAGCCAGTGGTCTTAACACAAAACTCAAGCGACAGTACTTTGCAACTAGACTTTCAAAGTGTAAAGGCAATATGAAGGAGACTTGGAAAGTAATAAATCAGCTTTTCAATAAAAGATCTAAATCCATTAACATAGACCTGCGAGACGAAAGTTAGACGTACGCATAAGGGAGAAATATGCAAGTCCATGAATAGCTTCTTCTGTTCCATCGGCAAAGACTTAGCAAGTAATATAGAAGGTGAGCATGACCCTCTGATTTTTCGTGACTACTTCCTAAATAGTAATGCTGCACAGTTTAAATTTAAATCAATACATGCTGAACAAATGAAAGAAGCTATTGGTAAGCTCAAGATATCAAAGAGCTTTGGAGACAATGACATTTCCAGCTACTTCATCAAACTGGAAATGTCTTTTATTGAAGATTCTCTTGTATATTTATTCAACATCTCAATTGAAAAATTTATAATAAGTGACAAAATGTCTTAAGATAGTCACAAATTTATAACAAGTAGAAAGATGGAAAATTATGATAAGGAGGCTTTCTTAAGAGTGCATCGACCTTGCCATGGGATAATATTGTGGGATCACTCGAAACATTAGACAAAGCCATTGATGGATTAACGGAAATCTGAGTAATGTTAATTGAGAAACATGCTACACTCTAACATCGAAGATTTTCACAAAAGTACTGCCCCTGGTTGACATCCGAGCATCATAAAGTGAGGAAAACAAAAGATAAACTGAAAAAATTCGCAGCTAAATCTAAATCGACTTCCATATTTTTATCATATACGCATGTAAGAAATAAGAAGAATGCTCTAAATAGAATACTAAAAAACGAATACCATGCAAAACAGATTAATGAGAAGCTTGGCAATAAGAAACAAACGTGGAAAATTGTAAATGAAATTGTAAATAAGACACCTAAAACTACGAAAATAGAAGCTCTAAAAGTTGAAAACAAAGCTATCTCCGAATATAGCAAGATTCCTAACCTAATGAATAGCTATTTCTGTAGCGTAAGGGAGACCCTAAAAGCAAACGCACCTCACTAACAGAATTCTCTCATAGGAGGTGATTATAATGTCAATCTTAATAATAAAATCCTCACTTCGCAGAAATAACTGAAGAATCAGTTTTCAACGCGTGTACCCATATGAAAACCCCATTTGGATCTGGAATAAATAATATCTCAAGTTTTTTCATTAAGCTTGCTTTACCAGTTCTTGCTAGATCCCTTGCTTATTTGCTTAACTTTTCACTACAAAGTGGAATTTTTCCAGACAACTGGAAAACTGCTAAGGTAGCACCAATTTTTGAAGAAGACTCCAAAGAAGAAAGGTCTAATTATTGGCCAATATCTGTATTGTCGGTCCTTGAACGTCTTTTTGAGAATCTTGTGAATAAACAATTAGATGACTACATTGATAAAAACAAATATATCTACAAGCAACAATCTGGCTTTCGATCACTTCATTCGGTGGTCACGTGCCTTTTATCTAATAGGGAGAAGATTCAGAGCCAAAGGCTATTCTTCATGTGTTGAAGCAGATAAAGAGTCAGAAAAAAGGTCAAAATCTTGAAAATGTTGTCAGCCAATGTCGTAAAGAATTGGACTGGGATAGACCTAAGGCGCTTCAAGCAATCGAGTTCGCTACAACTGAAGGACTTATAACCCAAATTGGAAAGGAAAAGGAACAGATCTCTCTTCGTATACTGGACAAGGGACATCAACTGTTGAATGAAAGCTTTAATCCGAAAACTTACATTCCCGATGAACAAGAAATGAACAGAGCGTGTAGCTGTTCGTTGGGTTCCGATTACTTGGAATTCAAAAGGCACATGTTTGGAGAGGTTTTATCACTAAAAGAATTAATAGCTAACAAAACAAAATCTGTATCTGAGGATAATTGTGGAGGGGCTATAAATTGCGAACAGAATTACATTAGAAGTCTGCAAAAAAGAATTTATTCACTTGAACGAAAACTTGAACAAAAGCAAAGTATTATTGAAAAATTGTTAGATGTAAACGAAATTAGGGATAGATCGCATAACAGATATGAAATACCAATGGGAGAAGAGCCGCCTCAACATCGACACACGAGCACACAAAAAAGCAAAGAATCGTGGAACGTGGAGCACCCAGAAGTTGATCTAAAGAAAGGAAAGCAAAAGCCTTTTGGAAAAGCATGCACTACAATCGCCAACGCAAGAGAACAAAGAACAAGAAAAAAGTCAAAGAAAGCATAAATTCTACATTTGACAGCAATCACGACGATATGGCTACTGTAAATAGGAAGATCAAGATAACTTTCGTTGGTGACTCTCTATTGAGGTTTTTAAACAGAAAAGATGCCGAACAGTCACCACACAGTAAACAAAGATTTTAAACCAGGGATGAAAATTAGAGAAGCTATACAGAAGACTGGGAACAATGATAGCGACGTCATCATTATACACACGTCAACAAACAACGTCTCTAAAACGAGCCCGGAAGAACTGAGCGAGGAAATAATGGCAACGCTAGACAAGATCCAGGAAAATAATCCTCATGTAAAGATAGTCTATTCTGCGGCATTTAGACATAAAGACTCGCATGAATTAAATGCCAAGATCTGCCAAGTGGACAAAATTCTATCGGAGGAAATACCAACGCATGGCTTTGACATTATTCCAAATGAAAACATCCTATTTAGCAACTTAAGCAATGACGGTTTGTATTTAAATGAAGGAGGGGTAAGGAAATTTGCAGGGAACTTGATACAGTTTATTAAGTACTGTTAGCAGTGACTATGCTCTAATAAACACAAAAAGGTAAGTATGGTGAATTATTCTAGGAAGAGAAATGGTCTAAAAATTGCCTCTCTTAACATTGTATCACTCAGAAAATACAAAGATGAACTTGGAATCATTTTGAATGATAACGAGATAGACGTTATAGGCCTAAATGAGACACGATTAGATGAAAATATTAGTGATCGTGAACTTCGAATAGAGGGATAAAAAATATTTCGAACTGACCGTAAAGTTCGCGGGGGTGGAGTGGCAATTTATGTAAAAGAGTCCCTTGCTGTGCTTGAAGTGGATCACCAAATGAATAGCCTGGAACTCCTCTCCTTAGAGATTAAACCTAAAAAAGCAAGGTTTGTCTCCTGGTACCGACCACCAACCGCAAATGTAGATGATGGTACCTTCGAATATCTTGACGAGACTTGATAAGCAAGATAACGAAATTATTTTTATAGGAGACACCAATTGTGACCTAATGGATTATAGAAATGCCAACACAAAGAAGCTACAGCAGGTATATTCAGAATTCCAATTGGAACAATTGATAAAAACCTACACAAGGGTAGCTATAAAGACTAGTGATAATGGCACCAAAAGAATAAGTAAATCGCTAATAGACCATTTTTCTACCTCAAACGCAAGGTATATTCATTTACTGCGTCTATCAACTGAGTCATCTAAACTAAGTGAGTTAAAACATGATATAAGGATAGAGATTTGTGAATTATAATAGAATTTCTCACCGAAGAACAATACTTCATACCAATGATTTGTTCAAACTAGCTTCTTCACAGATAATAGAATCCTTGCAGTTCCCTGGTCAAATCAAAATCCTGATTTCCATATAGTTGAATATAGCCGGCGATACATGAAAGCTATGACTATCAACATTTTTCAAATTCGTGCAAAGCTTCAACGCAAATTGAAAGCCAAATTATGCCTTTCATTTGTACTTCGTTTCCACATTGTACACAGGCTGGACGCGGCTGTCTAAAAACTAATATTATTTTGCGCTTGGAGAGCTATTTAAAGGCTACATTTGAAAAAAATACTGTAAATTATGTCTTTCTTTGTGATAAGCAGAAATGTAAGGACGATTCCATTGTCGTTTCACTTCTTTTGCCGAGGGATTGTATAGACCTTGATATGCTATGTAACATAAAGAAGGCATATTATTTCCTAAATCACTAAATTAAATTTAAAGCTCGTTTTTCATTTTCTAGTTCGTTATAACTCTTTTTATAATATATAAATGTCGTAACAAATAAATGTCCAGAGGTTCTTCCGAAATTATGGAATTGTATTTAAATAATAAACATACCGTGGTGAAATGGATTTGAAACTTCACTAAAAATTTATGTAGTCCATTACGAGAAGCAACGATAGTTTTGTTCGCCCCAATGACTTTCAAATAGAGAATCCCATTGTACTTTTTTGCTGTGTTAAATGATGTGTTAGCCCAACATTTTCCCCTCAAAAATTCTGGTGACCCTGTTGAATCAGTTTTTAAACATCATACGAAGGCTAGCATCTTTCGACGGGGGCCCCCTAAACCGCTCCTAGCACTACTCCTGGCTAGACAGTACTCAGTAGCAGAGCCCTTGGGGCCCATAGGAATATAACTGATTAGAACTTCAACTTAATATTCAAACCAGTTAATGAGCAAATGTTGCCTGTTGAAAATTAATGGGGGGCACTTAGTAGCTATCCTAATTCCAACCATTGTCGGATACATGTTCTTTTTATAAGAAAACGATAATTCTACCTGAGCTTCAATTTTCTTAATTTTTCCCGAAATTGAGTCTGAGATTTTCTTAAATTTTTCTCAAATTTTCTAAAATGAACTGGCCAAAATAGTTTGCAATTAATATTGTATACTGGAATTTGAATTCCATCGTTGACATTTTGAATGAGCTGAAAATAAATCAAACACGACCCCCTGGTAGAACAGCCTAAGATTTATTGCAATTTTTCTTTATGATATTGGACTCCACCATTATGATGTACTTAAATTATTAAGAATTATCGTTTAATTTATTTTAATATAGCTGAAGGGCTATTCGTGTAAAAATAATATGAGTGTGAATATAAATGTAATGCAAAAGCATGAAAAATAGCAATTCTTGAGAACGAGAAGAAAATGTTTGTGTTGGCAAGCAGTACATATACTATCGAGAGAAAGTATTAACTGAATGCTTATGCTTTCAAAAAATGAGGCCTCCATTCTACAGCTTGAAACATTGCACACTTAAACTATTCTAGAACCATTCTATTGCAAAAAAACCGTTCTATTGCTGGACAAAATGCATACTCCAAAGCCTCGTTTCCATCTCCGATCTTGCGGAGCTATCTCCGATAGTCGCAACAGTCGACGATGGATCGGGGACAGTTGTTTTCATATGGAAACTTGTTTTCCAACACGTTGTAGGCGTTGGCGATGCTTCGCGGATCAGTCCCCGATCCCTGAAAAAAGTTGAACTAGGTTCACCTTTTTCATGCGTTGCCGACCTATTTCCGATCTTTCCCCGATTGCTGCGATACAATTTTATATTCATTCATTTCACTCATTTACAATTCTTTATACAGGAAAAATTTACAGAAGTTTGATTTAAAAATAGCCCTATTAATACACAAAAGCCAATTACAATATACCTCTAAGTGCAATAGAAATATATGCACAAAAAATCAAAGCTAAACCTTACAGTAATTGTCGCTTGTATACCATAATCATCCGAATAAGCTCCTCTCTCAAATAAGCACCCCTTTCGAACAAGCGTCCGTCATTTTAAGAAAATAATTATAGAAGGGCACTTTTGTTCTAAGGTGGGGGCTTATTCGAATTTTCGAAATGCACGGAGAAAATCGATCAAAGCATTGAATATCTTGAATGGAGGAAAGGGAACACCTTGGAATAGAAAGAATAACACTTCTTCTTTGACAATGTTTACTCTTTTTTGTTTCTCTTATCAGGAAACTTCTTAAAGTCACCGTCCACTATATCAATCTTAAGAATCTTCCGTTTTTCCTCTAACTTCACTCGCAAAATGTTAGTAAATCGCTTCTGTTTGAAAATACAACCAAGCCGATTTCTCTATTTCATTTTCCGAGAACTTCTGCTTCCAAGTAGTTTTCATTCTCTCCAGTTGTTAGAAAACAATTTTCAAAATTGTGAAATGTCTATCGGTGCATGTCCAACCAGATCATCGTTACAATCTGTCCTTTTGTAAGCAACTAAAGCATACTTGTCAAAAGTTAATGCTTCATCTCTCAGGCCTGGCTCACAACTAAGTTTTTCTCCAACCATTGGCACTCAGCAACCTTTATTAACGTGGTGTACGAATATTCCCTGTAAATTATACATTGTAAACCATTTCAAAACTAAATTTTAATCCTTTTGCACGGGCCATTCTTCACCTAGAATGTAAACACTATGCCAATCGAAGAAGACATTGCAGTTTACATTTTTCCTTTGCATGCAAAACAAAACATTCGAATTCTATAAGAGGTTATTTTTGCATTGACATGGGGAGTCAAGATCAAAGAAATAATTCAGCTGTTTGTCACAAAGGAGAAAGCTTGAAAAGTTGAGCAGCCTCGTTCAAACTGCCAGCCAGCAGCAAGTCAGCAAGCCAGCAAGTCAATACGCTGACCAGTTTAACATAAGTGCGTCTACCAGACAGTTTGGTGTTGATCGTAGAATGGTCACTCGTTGTTTTCAAACCAGGGGCGGATCCAGTGTGCCGCCCGTGCCTTACGGAAGGCAGTCATTTTTAGACATTTCTGCGGAAGGCAAGAAGTCAAGTTTACCAAATAATGTAGAATATTCTTAATCGTTCTCTCACTGCCTTACTACATAATTAAATTTACCATTTTCACATATTGACTCCCTGTGGGTATCTACATATGGACTTAATTTATTTTTCTACATTTGATTTAGCCTCGTATCTGAACAAAATAGGCGATAAGGATGATTCCGCAACTTCTGATTTGGTGATCGTACATCCTGTATTCAATTTTGATAATTTATGCCATGCAAGTGTTGTGCGGTACTTTGCATACTTGATTTCGATGTCCGCGCAGCTTTTACCAACAAGTATTGAGACCGAATCTGGTTTGTATTGTTCTGTCCGGTAGTTGGGCGGCAGTTGCAGATCAGCCATAGTCAAAGGATATCTGCCTCACAACTGCCGCCCAACTGCCGCCCAACTGCTGCACAATATTCATCTATGAATCTGTGTATCGATTATTATGAAGCCTCACTTTGGAAATACGATCCTTTTCCGCGCCAAACTTTTAGGATATACACCGCAAAATGGACATATTAAGAAAAGTAGAAACGTTTATTCGGTCAGAGGAATTAGAAAAGCTAAGAGACTTGTTTTCAGCTAAATTGTCAGGCTAGGCTTGCTCCTTTGACCGAGGAAAGAGTGAAGAAATTAGGCCTGAAGTCCGACAGCTCTGCATGTTCCTTTTACCCACGAGAAAAGAACTGTAAAGATGCTACAGATAAAATTTTTGCTGCAAGGTATTTTTCTTTATGTTACAGTTCCTCTTTCTTTGTAAGCTTCCTTAATGCTTGGGAAAGCATTGTAGTGGCTGCCACTAAATTTGACATGTATATATATACATGTCAAATTTAATGGCAGCCACTACAATGCTTTCCCAAGCAAAGCATTAGCCCAAAGCAAATTTTAAATTTTGAAGGCACAGAGGCTGGGCAGTTTTTTCATTCAAGATTAGCATTTAACACTTAGCTATAAATAAACAAAATATAATGTCACGTTATCAATATCATGCTTGATGTACATTGTTGGCCTACTCATAGAGATTTTGTAGAAGTTTTTTACACCACTAGGATGTATTGAAAAAATGGAGATAGCTGTTACATTTACTCTATGCTACTTTATCTAGGGTAAGTGGTGATGGAAATTGCTTGTACAATGCTGTATCTTTGGCAGTCAATGGGGATGAAAGTTTGTCAGCCACACTGAGGGCACTCACATCAGCGGAGCTTTATCTTAATGCCTCCTTTTATGCATCACGCCCTCATTTCATAACCTTGTTGGCAACAGAAAAAGCACCTGGACTCATATGTAGATTTTTCCAGCTATCACACACCTTTGAGGTGAGTGATTTATTCAATCCAGCACAGTCTAACTACACCCAGCTTGTGAAGTTTGAGGCTTTGAAAAATTGTCAGGTAAAGAGATGGAGCCCCTTTATTTGTTTGATGGCATTAGCTTTTGTCACTGGAATTACCATACATTCCCTCTACCCAGAAACTGGGTGCGTTGTATCTGGAATGTATGCAGTCAAGTTGTTTAATGCTATGATAGAGCCATGAAACAATCCAGCAGTTGCACATTCCCATATCCATTTGTTATGGTCACACTTAGCTGGCACTTTAAAGGATGTCAATCCTTTGTTTCAACCAAACCACATTGTCCCATTATTTTTTTCAATAGTTTTCCACCAGATCTAGAAGAAGTATAAATATAGATTGGGAAGAGGTATAAATATAGATTGTTTCATATCTGTTGGAATGTATCCACTATTGTATATTGTATTACATAACTCTGTAACTGTGAAGGTCTAGCAGTTTTTAGAAGTTAATCCGCATTCACAGCAGGCTTGTTGTGGATGAGTTTTAACTCATACCCTCAGCCCATGTAGGATTAATTCTTTTTGTACTGCCATAAGGATCATAGAGCGTGAGTAAATACCGCATGTAGGGAGATGCTGTGGGTGGAGCGAGTGAGCAAGTAGAACTAGATTTTAAAAACTTGCAATACAAGACGCAATGATTTGAGTTGTGATAATTATTCCGCTGCAAAAGTCGATATTCTGATTTTCCATAAATCCACAACATCGATCATGGATATAACATAACTACTTCAAGGTTATATTCATCAAAGGCTTTGAGTTCTTCTATAGGGATTTCATCAGATCCAGTTGCTCTACCATTCTTCATCATCTTGATTACATGTTCCACTTCTGCTTTTAAGATTTTTTCTCCAGTTGAGGCATCAAAGTAGGGAGCTAAATCTCTTTCATCTTCATACAGTTCCTCTATATATTCTTTCCACCTCTCTACTATTTGCTTGCTATCAAAAAGAATATTTCCACTTTTGTCTTCAATGCACCTACATTCATTCCTTCTCTTTATCCTACTGGTAACTAATTTTATTTTGTTGTGCATTTCTCGTAATCTAAACTGTTTTCCCATTTTGCCAATTTCGTTACACTGTGAATTTATGTAGTTCTCTTTTGCTGTTCTACAGTCGTCTTTTATTTCTTTATTAATTTCATTATATCTTTCTTTGTCATTGTTCTTATACTGTCTTCTTTGTCCCATTTTCTGTAAGATTTCATTGGTCATCCATTTCTTTCGCTTGGTGTTCTCTTTGTTAGGTAGTGTGATTTTCATTGCATTCTTTATCGTGTTTTTAATTTTTGCCCATTCCATTTCTACATATTCATTCTCGTCTGTAGGAGATTGCTCACATTCCTCTTGTTCTAGGATGTCATATTGGTTTCTTATCTCTATGTTATATCTACTTTTATAATTGCTTTCTCTAAGGAGATCTAAATTGAGATGCGCTCTCCCCTGTGTATTCTGCATCTTTTTCACCTTCACTTTTAGTTTGATTACTACCAGTGGCGGATCCAGACCAGGGCTAACAGTGCTTGAGCACTGGTCAGATTTTCAATCCTGAATAGCTGGCTGAATTAAAACGGGAATTATCAAAAGTAGTCACCAGTATTTTCTTCTCATGGACAATGCTAATAATGCACTATCGCTGCTTATTTCAGTCTTTCTCAGAATAACCACCTCTAGGATACCAGGTGTCTTTTGCGGACGCAGAAGGACGTAGTATCCAATCAGTTATCACATTGGGAATATGCTCGTCAAATCACTATTCAGCTTTTCTATCACATGCTGCATTCCTTCCGAGCCCTGGTCAGTCTGTAATATACAGAGGCTCAACTACCCTGGATCCAATCAG
>WIPJ01000520.1:1642232-1664982 GCA_018155075.1 Cassiopea andromeda
GAACTCTCTATTTTGTAAACAATTTTTGGATGAGCCCTGGTCAGATGTAAATATTCTCTTTCATCCAATGAAACATCGCCCTGACCAGGGCTCAATTTCCCTTAGCCAATCACTATACTCCGTGACTAGGGCTCGACTATGTCAACATGAGCACTACACGTGATATTGTTGATGTTGAAACAGTGCCCTCGTGGCAAGAAAGACGGTAGGTGTTGATTGATTTACGTGAGAATGGGCAATTACTTTGAGGTACTAGAAATGTCTGAATCGGTTAGGGAAATCCATGATGCTAATTCTCAGAGCTGCAGTTCCCTGCCTGTCAAGAAACCAAATGCCCTAGTATAACACCAGTGAGGTAAGTCGCTTCTATGATTTGGATAATATTACGGCCATTTGACTAAATACGTTGGAGCCCTAGGGTAAAGGGGGCACGTACCCCTCCCAAGTTTCATGAAACTGTTGGTAATGTCCCCCTTTGCAGGTTCTAGATCTGTCTCTTTTGTTTGCGAGAATGCCCCTTGCCTCTGAACTCAACATTTTGAATGCTTCCTAATTCCTTGCATTGCTTTGGCTGTTGCGCTGAGTTTTACTTCCGCTTAACACTATTTCCGTTGTCAACTGTTTATTTTTGTGACGAAGTAAGAGGTAGTTCATACGATGAGCCGTAGATGAGCCGAGCCTATGGTAGCATTGGTTCAACAATGGCACGACCCTATGATGGTTTGATTCAGACGATGAACCTACTGTATTGTTATTGGCTTTAGTACCTCAAAGGGAACCGACAAGAAAGTTATAATACGCATGCGTACACGAACATAACATGCGCACAGAACAATAGCGAGCAACGGGTTAGCAGGTACTTTTGTTAGCCGGAATTACGCCACACATGTGTCAATTTTGACATGAACGTTTTTCGCATACTTCAACAAATACACCTCCCGATTACTAATTTTTTCCATACCCCCTTTGTTTTTCCAACCCCTCTACTTTTTAATTTAGAGAGTCTTAAGACATTTCTCAGAGAATCAGTTTACTGCAGCTTGCAACCAAATAGAAGCCCCGAACAGAAATGCAAAGAAAAGTTTAAAAGATCGAAATGCACATAAATAGATATGTTCGTTTAAAATAGTTACTTCAAAAATCTGTGTTTTTATGTTCAAACCCACCAGTTTTCACTCTCATTTTTTCAAAACCCCCCTATTATCAAAAAATGAGCTTTGTTTTTTTATCTTTCTTTATTAGCAATTATATCGACTAAATCGCCGAGCATTTCGGTTGTCCACAGTAGGTCTGCATTCACATCAAATTCACCTCCCTGCTCTTCTCTTTGCCGCTTAGGCATTGGCGCCATTTCACAATTTTCAGTATTTACTTTACTGCTGTCTTCCCGCAACTCACTTTCACCTTCCTGATTTTCTATGGGCATTTCCAAAGTGAAGGATTTCGCCGAGGCGGATGATATACTTTCGTCTTCTGACTCGCTTTTATTAAACGTTTCCATTTTGAAAGAGGATACGTGCTTCCAAAGACCTGAGATCATTCCCCTCGCATTGATTAACACTAGTGCGCACGCTCTGATCAAGAAATTCAATGCTAAAATCCAGAACCAACTAAATACAGCATTGGTGCAGCAATGGATCGGCTCATCGTCTGAAACCAAGATGAACCATACATGATCCGCACGACCGAAGGGGATGAGCCCATGTTGAACCTATGAACGGGTCGAGCCAATGCATTTTTTTGGTTTCATACGTTGAACCGAAGATGAACTTAACTGCTCAAATTGTTAAATGCATAGTTTCGGCTCATCTATGGCTCATCGTATGAACTACCTCTAAGGTATTGAACTGAGCAGGTGCTGGATTTCAGCGAGTGAAGTTTATCAAGCCTCACGCTTAATGCCACACCTGTGTTGGAAATACCCCAACCTTGCGAGTTTCAACAGATTGAGAGAAACGTGTGCGGTTTTAACCATTTTATAAATTCAATAAACAAAACGAAGTGAATCACGTACTTGATTGCTTCTGTACTGAAGTCTAGAATATCGAATTTCAAGTCAATAATAAAAGTCGGACCAACTGGCCCTTTTTTGTTAATAGTTCTGAGATATTGCCACACCCGTATAGCCACGCCAACGATCTTTTTGTTGAGCCCTGGTCAGATTTCTCCCTGGATCCGCCCCTGATTACTACAGGGTTGTGGTCAGAGTTAATGTCTGCTCCTGGATAAGCTGTTGCTTGCTTTACATTGTTTCTGAACCGCTTCTTTATCATGATATAATCTATCTGATTTCGCACTATATCACCAGGGTTTTTCCATGTGTAAACTTTTCATGGGTGATTCTGAAACCATGTGTTTGAGATGGTTAGGTTATTGATTTGACAAAATTCTACTAATCTAACTCCTCTTTCATTTCTATTCCCTATTCCGAATTTTCCAACTACATCTTCCACTGCTTCCATTCCGACTTTTGCATTAAAATCTCCAACTACAAGTAAAACGTCATTGCTGTTGGTATATTTAATAGCTTGCTGTATTTCTTCATAGAATTTTTCAATGTCTTCATCACTATAATCTTGAGTAGGTGCATAAACTTGTATTAAGCTAATATTAAAAGGCTTTCCTTGCAGCTTCATCATAATGACTCTATTTGATATTGCCCAATAGTCAATCATTGCTTTTGCTATACCGTTTTTCATCATAATACCAACTCCATGTTTGTGTTCTTGTCCACCAGAATATATTATTGTATGTGTATCTCTTCTTATCTTTCCATTATCTGTCCACCTTGTTTCAGCTATTCCTAGTATGTCAAGTTTCATTTTATTCATCTCATATATTGCATTGTCCAGTTTTCCTGCTTGATATAATGTTCTAACATTCCATGTCCCGATTTTTAGGGGCCTATTCCTGGTTTTCAGAACAGCACTATCAGAACTCATCCTTCCTTTCGGGTTTGGGATATGTTCGTCATCAACTGACTTACTCATCCTAGAAATATTTCCCTCTTCCCTTTAGTTTGTATCAGGAGTTGTTGCAGGGGTCCCAACTTCTCCATCTTTTTTCCATCAATTTGTAATACTAACAGCCATAATTCACTATGGGTAATTTACATGGTAGGACCCCGATCCTTTCCACGGTGACTGGCCATAAGTCTATCTACTGTCAAGACCATGCCCTAGGCGTGTCACACACCTTGCTGTCTTGCCATTAGAGCCATTGATCAAGTATCTTCCTGATTTTTCTGCCTCTTCAGCCAATTCAGTCTTTATGCACTTAAAGAGGTGACGTCCTCTGTATACCAGCTCTTTTGAGACTGATGATACCCTCTACTTAGTTTTGCACGCCAGCCGAGGCGAGGTACCGTGGTGTGGCCATTGGTGTGCACTACCAATTTCTAGAAGCCATAAGTGAGAGTTGCATGCTTGTGGGAGACGAGTGCTCTTGTCCACATTCACATCCATCTTGAAAAGAATGTGCGGCTGACAAGCTACAAAGGTACTACTCCCCAGTACAGCATGCCATACACCACCATACCCCATTAAAATATGCAAAAAGATTTCCTAACCCCACAATAATATGCGAAAAACTTTCGTACACCACCTATCGAATTTTATTCCCCTGCAAAAACCTCAGGGGGTGGTAGCGTAGTAGGTGTAGGGTACAAGGGACGTACCATTATTTAAGGGTACCTTTTTCATGAAAGTGCAGAATTATGGGTATCAGTTTCTGAAATTTGTGCGGAATTTTGGGTACCAGCTTAAGAAATATGAAGAATTGCGAGTAAAATTGTAGGAAAATATTACAAAACCATCATGTGGGAAACCTGGCATTATTAAACTGAATATCTAACTAGAAATCAACTCTTTATACCAACCAAGGCTGTTCCTCAAACACATATTTAAGTTCTAATCTATTCTCCCCATTAACTGAACCCAAAAAATGCAAATGATTCTCTGATCATGTTGCAAGCAGAGAAAATAGCATCTGGTGATCACTACTAAAGCAATAAAAGGTTACTAGGTTCCTCTCGTGCTATATAAAGGAATCGAAATAAGAGGAACATTAGAACAAGCAGAAAAGCAATTGTGCAGTGACAAAAGAGAATTCAGTTCAAATCGAAAACATTTTAAAGTAACCAAAGTTGGGCTTCAAACATATGGCTATACCCAATTCTCCCAACAATATAGATTTAGTTCTATTATTTCTCTTGAAACAAGTAGAATAATAGTATGTGCCTTTCACAATACCAACAATTGAAATTTACTTGGATTGTAAAGTGAGACCTCTCACTGTAATCATGCTACTTATTGGAATAAATTTTGACGAATTGCTTGAAAGCTTGTAACAATAGCAAAGTTGTTAAAGGATGCACTTCCCTTAAGCTTTTGAATCATATTTGCTACAATTTTGTGACCACATCACTGACCATGATAATTGACCTAGTCCTTTATATTTTGCATGAAATGGCAAGTTCTGGCCTATTTTTGTGCTTTTCAATCTCCATTGAGCTGGACATATACTGTACTCTTCATCTACTTCTCTTGCTCAAAACGTCATTGAAATTGATCCTGTTATCGAACTACTTTGTTGTAAACCCACTTCTGTGAATACAGAGTTCTTCCACATCTACCACTCGTTTATTTTGGCCTAATTACGCGCGAATTCTAGAATGGCTTCCGGATAACTTTCTAGTGCCGGCAACCCACCGGCGACCCACCGGCGAAATTGAATTCTTTAATGGACATCGAGGAAAAGTTGAACCTTGTTCCTCTTTTTATCCATTGCGGTACCGGCGACCTCAATAAATTTATTTGGAAACATGACTGTGATATTTCGCCGGTGGGTCGCCGGTGCGTTACCGTTGGGTCGCCGGCCGTTTCATAAGTTTAATTGGCTACTACTAAAAATGACTTTCAATTCAGTTTTATTTTAAAATTCTCTATGGAGGAGAGCTCATCGCCAGTGAGTGAAAAGTATAATAATATGCAATATAATAATAATAGTCACTACATTTAACGTTGGCACTAAAACATAGCTATGTTAAAATAAAATACAATGAAGCTAATCTAAGCCAACTTCTAAACTGCAAAGAGTAAGATCATATTAAATTTGATAAAACTACTAGCAAAACTAAAGAAAATATGTAAGTTATAAAATACCCAGCGATAGTATGTAGGGTCTAGACAGACGGCAATGACGTTATTATATGATCTTCACATGTAAGTTTGTTGTCGATTATAACACCAAGTACATTTTCCTGGTTACTTTCATGTATAGTTCAACTACCCATTTTGATTGATTGAAGTTATTAGATGGCATTTGATTTCATTGAGCTTCATATAGTTGTCACAGAACCATTTGCTAGACAGAGCTAAGTCAGTTTCCAATCTGGAGATCACCCTATATCTGTCAGAGGTAAATAGGGTGGTGTCGTCCGCGTAGTTGCAAATGTCAACTTTCGCAATTTGAAGAAAGAGGTCATTTATAAATATATTGCAGAACATCGGTCCAAGGACAGAGTCCTGTGGGACATTCAAAGTACTCTTTGCCAAGAGCTGGAAGAACCATTGATATTTACTCTTTGTTGTCTGCCATGTAAATTGTTGTAAATAAATGTTAATGCACAATGACTAAGACCGTATGCCTCCAATTTGGCTGTTAACAGATCGTGCCTCAAACAATCAAACGCCTTAGATAAATCTAGAAAATGGCTCAAACTTTCCCTCCACTATCGATGGATATTTTCCATTTTTCTAGTTGGCGTGATAGAGCATGTTGAGTACTAAAGCCCTTTTTGAAATCACAAAGTAACGGGGACAAATAATTTGGTATGTATGCAGACAATTGCTTGTCGCACATTCTCTCAAGTATTTTTTATATCGTGGGTAACATGCTAATTGACCTGTAATTATCCGTTTCAGCTGTCTCTCCCTTTCTATGCAGTGCAGATACATCAGCGCACTTGAGTTCATTTGGAAAGATTGAATTTTCAATGCAGTAATTACATATGTCCAGTAAATGGTCAGTGCTTATTTCAGATACATTTTTAAGAAGGTTATGAGGGGCATCTTTATAGGTTGCTGCCTTTCTTGAGTTTATGTTTGCGATCTCAGTTTCGATTTCTTGTCTGGTAAAAGTTTAAATGAGATGGACCCAGAACGTTGACAGATTTCTTGAATCCTTGTAATACTAGGGTACTCAGAGAACTTATTGATTGCTGCAAAAACAGGGCCAGGTAAAACCTCGGTTGAAGCTGGTTTTTTAGGAGTTTCTCTTATGCTGAGTGATTCTGCTATCGTAACGAAAAACTTGTTAAATGTTTTAGCAATATCAGCATCAGTAGATATTATGTTATCATTGTCAGCCAGCACAATCTTTTTGCTTTGACGAGGTTTATCTGAGAATGCTGGCCAGAATTTCTTACTACCAGTGATATGATTATTGTTCAGATTGTTATAGTGATCTTTTTTAGCAGATTTGAACAACTTTACGCAAAGATTCCTCTGCTTACGGTGGCTATTTAAATTTTCAAATGTTCTACATTTATTGTAACGACTTCGTAGCTTTGAGCATAACATTATTGCCTTACGTAGACTCTTAGTTATGAATGGTGCATGATTTGCTCTTACAAATTTCTTCTTCATGGGGCATGTTTGTCTTTCACTTAATTGAAAGCTTTTTCAAATTTCCGGTAGCTTAGGATTTCAGATTTTTTGCCTGTAGTTTATTAATCTCTAGGCGTAAATCTTTCCTAAAGTCTTCTCATTTGAAGTCTTTGTAGATCCTATAGTTTATTATGGAGGGACCCTCTTTTTGGTATTTGGATTTTACAACACATAGTATGGAAATCTGAAAGCACAGGTTCTACTGTTGTCTTTGTTTGAATGCTTTTTTCCTATTTGTTAAAGTCAGATCGATGCATTTGGGGTTATTAGACTTAAAGCAGGTTGGGCTCTTAACTAAATTTGTTAAGTTGTAAGTATCCATAAATTCATTAACTTTGTCTTCCGTTTCTTCAGCATTAAAATCGCCAAACAGCATAAATTTGTAATATTTGAGGCTATAGTGGTCAATGCATTTACCCAGGTTATCCAGGAAAGTCTAAAAAGGTTGCATCGGATGACCATAAACACCAGATAATACCCATATTTTCTTATTTACGGTAACTTCTAAGGTGAGACATTCAAAGTCATCTGTATATTTGAAGAACGTAAATGGATGTGCAGCGATGCCATTTCGAATGTATATTAATAATCCACCACTATTTCAATTTCTATCTAGCCTAATGTGAGGGAAATACCCTTCCAAGGAAAATTGTTGGTTTGGAAAAGAAGAGTCAGGTTTTTATTTCTGCAACCATTAAAATATCTATATTTTGCGAGTTTGTCTCACTGAGGGATTGAGTTTATATTTAAATATTCTATGATTAGTCTATTCAGGTTTCTACTGCGCAACAGTTTCAAAGCTGATTTAGCAATATGGATATATTACTACCAATATCGGTATTACTGGTGTTGACAATTGGGCTGTTGTTGTCACTACCCATATCAGTCTATCCCTCTAGTCAATATCCCAAGTGATACAAAAAGTTATTAGCTAGAATACCTGCTCCTTCACGATTGAGATGAAGTTTACTCTTATTTAGATGACTGTTCATGTTTACATTATAGTTGTTAATGAATATGAGATTGGTTTTCTCACACAAGTTAACTAAGACAGAATCTAAATCTTCTCCCCATCTTCTTGACAGAGTCAAGTCTAAAGCTATCTGTCTCATAAACAATCCAAACCTCACTAATTCTCTACAGTCTCTCTCCCATCGTCGTCTTGTTGCAGATCTTTCCATTTTCTACCGCTATTTTCACTGACATTGCTCTCAGGAAATCAAGAATATTATTCCTGATCCAGTGAGGCGTGCTCGAACCTCCAGAAGCTCTACCTATTCACACTCTTTCCAAGTTACACTTCCTAATCCACGAACTCTATCTCACAAATCATCTTTCATTCCCAGAACTTCTCAACTGTGGAACTCATTGCCACCCACTACTTTCCCTGAATCCTAAAATTTGTTATCTTTTAAATCTAACATCAACAAACTTGATCTTGTCTCCCTTTCTACTTAAACTTCCCTCATTTTCTCAGTTTTTCCTTTGTCGGGGCTTTGTTATAGGCCCTACGGCCTTTCCCCGGCATTACTTACTAAAAAAAAAGAGTTTGTTTCTTTTACCTTTTCATTCCAATCGTCACCTCTTCATACAATTCTTGAGACGTAAATTGTATTATGATCTCTCTGGCGATTTCCTCGGGAGAATTTTTGCGGCGAATGTCGTTCGTTCCGCAGTAAAGAATGACGCTTTTGGGGTTCGTTTCGTTGTAAGAACTGCATGACAACTCATCTAGTCAGTTGTTGCACCAGAAAAGCTTTTAAGAATGATTTTTCTTGCCGACCAGTAGTTTCACTCATTTTGTAGCCTTCAATGTGCTTCAGCATGGAATCCCCAATTATCGCTATTGTGTTGTTTTTGTTGCCTTTGCTAGTTGTAGCAGTAATGGAGGAGATAGGGTACTCTTTTCCTTTATCTCTTTTGTTTCTATGCATGTTTGTGTTTCTTGCTTTGTCACACTTTTGCATTGTTATATGAGGTTGTTGCCTAGGAGATGGTATGAGAATATCTCTAGTGTTGATTTCCCATATCTCATTCAGTCAACTTCACAGTGTGAAAGGGGACTGAATCTATTATGTGCTTTTGACGGGGGTATACAAAAGTTGTATCATCATTTGATTTCGTCTTACTCAATTTTTTGGAATTCCCATCTATCCAAACCTTCCGCACATTGGCTGGCTCGGGAAGTTGAGCATTTGGAATGTTAAGTAGCATATGGTCTTTCCATCGTAACTCCGTTTTCAAAGATTCATTTTCTTTTCTTAGTAAAGCTATTTCTTCCCGAACCTCGTGCGGATTTGTTGTTGTTTCAGATGTGCCGTTATCTTTAGAAGTATTTTTCAATTGTTCGACTTCATTATGAAGGTCTATGACTTCACTGTACTTAACATAAAGCTCTTTATCTTGAATGATTTCGTTATTCATAATAAAGTAAGAATGATCACCTCAAACCTCTATGCGACCTTTGGCTACCAGCTCATCCAGATATTCCATGACTAGATGTTTGTCTATAGTGAAGTGGAAACACTTCATTTCAACTGCTGGTGACCCACCGAAGACATCGAAGAAAAGTTAAAACTTGTTCAATTTTTTTCCATTGTGGTGCCGGAGAGCTCGATAAATTTATTTGGAAACATGACTGCCATAGGTCGCCGGTGGGTCACCCGCAGTTTCAATAGATCGACTGACGTCAGTACTAGGCCTTCATTATAGCTTTATTTTAAAATTCTCTAAGGAGGAGAGCTCATCACCGGCGGTGGGTCGCCGGTAACTAAAAGGTGTATGGAAACTTGCTTCAGTAGCAATTTCGCCGGTGGGTCGCCGACATTAAACATATGGAAGCCAGGCTTAAAAGAATGGACACTTGCCTTGCAAGAGTTTCCAGTTGGGATCCGTATCTATCCAAGTATCTGTATCTATCCAGGTAAGGAAATGCATTGAATTGCTATTTCTTTTTCCTTAAGCAAGTGATGATCTGCCTCCTCCATACAGTAGCTGGATGAACTTAGGCCTTGCAGATAGCTTTCTCTAATTGAAGTGCAAGTCGTGCAGATTATAACACACTTAAAATTCATTATTTCATAATCGTATTTATTGTGAACAAGATTTACTTTGCGTTGGCATATTGGCACTCCTTCTCTGCATTATGATTTGCTGGAGATATCTCCTTTGCGAGATGCTCTCTATTCATTTAGAATCCATGTTTATAGAACTAATAATGTGATACTCTTGTTTGGAAAAGTTTCAAAAAACTTGAAAATTGTTATACTAATTTGAAGGATTACTGAATCATCTTAGGAATTAATGAGGATTTTTTATGTTAATGTGCAAGTTAGTATGAATTATCGGTGTGAAGATTTTCATAACGCACGCAGTATGTGAAGAGTATCTACACCCTTGAGTTGAAAGGTTGACTATGGGGCTCCTTTGCTGCAAATTGACTTGGCTTGGATAACACTCTGGACCATCAATGCGATCCATTAAGTTAAAGTTTCCTGCATTAAATGCCAGCTTAGTGGCATCATCAAGAAGGAGGAGTACAAAGAGCCAGTGGAATTTGGAGATAAATGCATTGTATCTCTTGTTTTGTATGGGTGTGAGGTAGCAGGAAATCTCACCAGGACCAAAGATTTTCCAGCAGCTATTATAACACTGTGAAATGCCAATTTGGAGTTTGATCACGAGTCCCAAACTTTCAAACATTCTGAGCTGGAGCCGGATGCTGTTGGTGAGACTGTTCTCGGAAATAAGGAATATCAAATGGTGTGTGAACACACAGGGTTGGAGCTGAAAGGGCTGAAATGCCAAAAGTAAGTATGGTGTAGCATTTAGCGGAAATCATTGAGTTAAGCACTATAGCTGGTAGTATTTCTAGGTCGCAGAGGAGAAGAGCCATAATCAACCATTTACATTAAGAAATAGGATGATACAATAGCAACTTCGAGTAGATGCCTATCAGGCATAAGGCCAATGAGAGAACAGAATCTTTGTTGTTTCGTTACAGCACAATTATTGCATTGTCCTATATTTGGTATTGTATTGGATTGCTGTCTTGTGAGTTGCTAATTGGGCTCCCTTTGTGCACCTGGATCTGGGTTGTTGAAAAAATGAAATATGTGCAGCATTAAAATTTTCAGCAAAGGGCACGCAGTTTTGTTGGGCATAGAAAAATTCCTCTATGAATTATGGCTATAGCTTTAATCATCTATACAGAATTATGGGTATTATTTCTCGCAATTGTGCAGCATTATGGGTCATACTTTTTTATATATGAACGGAATTATGGGTCAAATTTCTACAAATATGGGCAGAATTATTGGTCCAAATTTTGAATCAGAATGGCACATCCCCATCCAAACTAGGCTTAGTTACCCACCGCCTGAGGCAAAACACTCTTAATAATTAGAAGTTTCTTCACTTACAGCCAGGAAACAGCCTTAGTGATAGAGGAGTCTGATTTAGACGAATTGCAGAACTGTAGAGCTCAATAAACACTATCATTATGCAGTTCATGAAAGAATCTGCAAAAAGTTCTTTTAGTTTCATACCCCCACAAATTTTTAAAAAGGTTTCAAACCCCCACAAATATTCTTAAGAAACTTTCATACCCCTAAAAGTTTGCTTCCGCCCCGGTACCTGTCAAAGTTAATGACTGTTAACTTAGCAAGAAAACAGCATCAGTCTTTTCAAAGAAGTGGAAAACTCAAACGACATGGATTTTTTGCCAGTGAAGGTTGGTGTCGCAATTTCATGAGACGAAATGGTTTGTCGATGCGCAGAAAGACATCTATATGTCAATATCTATATTACATCTATATATCTATATCTGGGTAGTCCTTGGCATTGAACGTGTCACATACAAAATTTGGCATACTGGAGCTTTTGCTAGAGTGCAAGCAATAGCTGGTTGAGGGGAAGAAAGAACGGATCCTCGAGCTTTACAGATCATGCCATAAGCGTTTTTAGAGGAGTTTCTTTTGGGAGATGGTTATATGACCTGGGCTGGAAATCGGCCCGTTGTGGGGAATTCTTTCGCCAATAGCCTGTGCCCAATAGAACTCCCAGTGACACTAAAGAAAACTAACAGAATTTTTTGATGTAAACTTCCAAGTTATAAATTCCAAATTTCCTCAATTCATGGTACAGTTCTACTCCTATCTCTCACTTAATCAAATTCTGACAACTGCTAACTTGTAGGTGTATTTATACGCTTACAGTAGAAATTCCTCGATTGCTGAGTCACAATAAGTAAAATATGAAATTAGCAACAATATGAGTTATTACGTAATGAACTAATGTTTTGATACCTCCAGAAGCCCCTATCTAACAATGAGGCAATAATGAAAACGAGGTTCTAACAACAACAGCATGCAAATGGCCTAAGCTAGAATGTTTTCGAGTGTCTATTTTTTTAGGTTGGGTAACGATGCTAAAATTGAACAGAAAGCATTACTCAGCATACTACAGCGATACAACAGTTAAGCATTGTTCAGAATTGTATGGAATGTTCTAGATTACGAAGTAAGTACTATGATTGTTCTAGATTTTCCGACACCGTTATGGCCGATGACATTGCAAGGAGATTCTTACCACTCCATCAAGTAGAAGTGGGTATGGTTATACAGCGATTCCTGCAAGTTATGATTAATTTCTTCTATGGGAATATCGGTTTGAGACGCCAAAGTAGCCATGCATGAATTGCCTAAAGGGGCCAGAGGTCAACTTGGCCGACATTTTGAAAACCCGAAATGGCTGGAAGGAAAAAACTGGGGCGACTTTTCACCAGGATAAGATGCCCGTTTGAGAGACTGCAACTCTATGGGGCCGCTTAGGGACTTAAGGCCTGGTGAAAACTGACTGCCCTCCAGCCATAGAGGTCCTGCTAATAGGAGGAAGCCGATAAGAGAAGCGGCAACAACAAGGCAAACTTTGACAATATTGAGCCCCCTAGTCATTGAAATGTGTTCATCTGAGTTACCAGGCTGGGGCATGGCGGTCAATAAACGCATAACATTGGCGGTGGAGCTACTGCATGGCTGATACCCGCGCAAGCTAGGAAAAGCTTCAATCGGATTGGCATTATTGCATTGAATCTCAAAAGTCAAGGCTGGGGTGGCAAAAAATACACGCAAATCTTTAGAATAAATACGGGTGTCATATTCTTGTAAATAGTTTATACTATGGACTCCCTGTAGAGCATATAGAGATAGAGAAGAAGGACTGATTGTTGATGTTTTAAGAGTGCTAGTTTTTACTGTGCAATACCTTTTTGAGCAGGATACAACATTGGCGACGAGTTTTACGTTCCCTGCGGTGTTCTGATCTTCTAGTTTCAGAATTTCGTGCTACAAGCATGGCTTCTATCAACTTGCAACCAGTACCTCCGTTTGTCATGGATGCGGAACTAGGCCTTAGTCTTGCTTCGAGCTGGGCCTTGTGGTTACGCGAGTTTAATACATTTCTCCTCGCTAGTGGTATCACTGATAAGAAATGACAGCGTGCGTTGTTATTATATCAGGCTGGTACTCAAGTTCAGGAGATTTTTGCTCAGTTAACTGATGTTGGTGGAGACAGTGACTTCGAGTTGGCAAAAGAGAAGCTTACACAGTACTTCGAGCCGTAAAAGAATCGGAGATACGAGGTGTACCGTTTTCGAGAACTTAAACAAGGGGAAAAGGAATCTCTAGATCAGTTTCACACACGTCTTCGAAATATGGCTAAGGTCTGTGATTTCCACGACGCAGATTTCGAGACAGTGGAGCAGATAATCATTGGAGGGCGTTCCTCGCACATGCGGAAACGAGCCTTACGTGATCCGGCCTATACATTAAAAGAGATGCTCATTGATGGTCGAAAAGAGATGAAACGAGCTCGTATCAGGCCAAAGACATCGATTCAAGGGTAGAGGAAACTCCGGTAGCAAATCGTTTCACATTCAGCGCTCTAAATCAGCAAATTCCCAGCAACGTAAATGCTATAGTTGTGGCGGAGCATGGCCACATGAACAACAGTGCCCTGCAAAAGGAAAACTCTGTCGGAATTGTCATAAAAGTGACCACTTTGCAAGTGTCTGCCGCAGCAAAGGCAAAGCAAAAGGACAAACCTCAAACCAGAAAGCAGTTAAACCCCCATCAGGCAAGAGAAATTTAATGAATCCCTTACACCTCCATAAGCATCATGACACAGACTCAAGTGATGATGAGTATTTGTATACAATTAAAGACACGTCTCTAAACAAGCACACAGGTTGCCCATATGCTAAAGTAAAGATTGGTGGGCAATCAATATCTTTGATGGTGGATACTGGAGCATCCATAAATGTGTTGGATCGAAATACTTTTGAAAAATTGAAAGCAGTTAAATTGCATCCAACCAAAATTAAAGCATACCCTTTCACCTCAAAGCAACCGGTTGAATTCAGAGGAAAGTTTGAGACGATGGTCGAGTCGAAATCGAAGTATTTTGTTACTATGTTCTATGTCATGCACGAGAAGGATATCGGATGCTTATTATCAGGAAGCACTGCTCAGGAACTGGGAGTTGTCAAATTCAATTTGAATACAATTGCTGATAAAACAGGGTCCTTAGTCAACACCAAAGATCACGTGGTACAACGCATTATCCAAGAATACAAAGAGGTGTTTACTGGGCTGGGCAAGTTAAAAAATCATGCAGTAAAATTGAACATCGATAAGGAGGCGATTCCCCAAGCACAGCCCCAAAGGAGGATTCCCTTTCATATTCAAAAGAAAGTGAAACATGCTGTACAAGAGCCTCTGAAGGAGGATATTATAGAAGCTGTCCCCGAGACACAGCCGACACCGTGGGTTTCACCCATTGTTGCTGTGCCGAAGAAAAACGAATACGTCTATGTGTTGACATGCGCATGGCAAATCAAGCCATACACCGTGTGCAATACCCAATCCCTACGGTAAATGATATCAGTTTTGATTTGAATGGGGCCAAATATTTTTCCAAATTGGACTTAGCCCAAGCGTACCATCAATTGCCTCTATCTGAGACGAGCCGTTACATCACCACGTTCAGTACACATATCGGTTTATTTCGATACAAACGGCTGGCTTATGGCATTAACGCCAGTGCTGAAATATTCCAGCATGCTTTGCAGCAAAGCCTTCAAGGGGTTTGTAATATAGCAGACGATATTATAGTGCACGGGAAAACACGTGACGAGCACAACACGGCACTTCGCAACTGTCTACATCGTTTGTTTGAGCAAGGACTAACGCTCAATTCACAAAAATGCAGTTTTCTTCAGCCTACATTATCATTCTTCCGACAGATATTTTCTGCAGAGGGCACACGCCCCGATCCAAAACGAGTTACAGACTTGCAGAACTTGTCTACTCCACGAAACGCTCAAGAAGTTAGAAGTCTATTAGGCATGTCCAATTATAGCTCCAAGTATATTCAAAACTATGCAGCAACAACAGCACCTTTGCGTGAGCTACTGAAGAAAAATGCTCGTTTTGAATGGTCTGATGCACATCAGAATGCGTTCATGACATTGAAGAATGCCTTATCAGCCCCGCCAGTATTGGGTTATTTTGACATGTCCAAACACACCACTGTTATGGTAGACGCAAGTCCGGTCGGTATTTCTGCCATTCTGGCACAGGGCCTCAACTCGGATTACAAAGTAATTGCCTATGCAAGTCGATCTCTGACTGAAGTTGAGAAGAGATACTCTCAAACTGAAAAAGAGGCGTTGAGCATCGTGTGGGGCATCGAACACTTCCACATATATTTATACGGACAAGAATTTACACTCATCACGGATCATAAGCCCTTGGAGATTATATACGGGACACCAACCTCAAGGCCATCCGCTAGAATTGAACGCTGGGTGTTACGTTTGCAGCCCTATAAGTTTGTTGTGCAATACAAAGACGGTGCAGACAACCCAGCAGATTATTTGTCAAGGCATCCTGGCTCTAGCATTGATTCATATGAAATTGCAGAAGAAACGGAAGCATTCATCAATTTTGTTACTCAATTCTCAGTTCCAAAAGCTATGACGATTACGGAAATATCTGAGGCAACAACTGCAGATCGAACGTTGCAAGGACTTCATGCCGCAATGAGTACTGGCCATTGGGAGGCTGTGAAGCAATACAAACCAATTAAGGACGAAATTACTATTGGTTTCAATAACATTATACTTCGTGGGTCAAGAATTATAATTCCAGACAGTCTGCATCAGAGAGCAGTTGATATTGCCCATGAGAGTCACCAGGGTGTGTCTAAAACAAAAGCTTTATTGCGAGAAAAGGTGTGGTTTGTCGGTATGGATGAACTAGTGCAGAAAACTTTAGAGCCCTGTCTCGTATGTCAGGCTGTAGGCAAGCCAGCTCCACCGGCCCCCATCCAACAAACAGGGATGCCAAACAATCCCTGGGAACAAGTACACGTGGATAATTGTGGTCCACTGCCAACAGGTGAATATTTTGCTGGTAGTGATAGACAGATATTCACGTTTCCCAGAAGTGGCAATCGTTTTTTCCACTAAAGCAAGCTCGTTGTTTATTGAATTGGATCGAATTTTCGCCGTACACGGTATTCCAGAGCGCATTATATCGGATAACGGACCTCCTTTCAACAGTGAGGAATTTAGGCGATATGTGAAAGCGATAGGTTCGAAGCATCACCCAATAACACCAAGGTGGCCGCAAGCAAATGGTGAAGTTGAGAAATTCAATCAACCATTAGAAAAAGTACTTCAGGCCGCAATTGTTGAAGGAAAAGTTTGGAAGCAAGAAATACAACGGTTCCTTCTCCAATACCGTACAACGCCACATTCGACTACTAAGATTGCGCCATGTGAATTATTATTCAACAGACCTGTTCGTGGCAAGCTGCCTACACTTAAGCGAAAAGGCATTATAAACAAGCACAAAATCGCTCGAGAGAATGAAGAGAAAGCCCAGAAGTATCAAAAAGAGTATATAGACACGCGAAGACGCGCGAAAGAAAGTGACATTGCAGTGGGAGATTTGGTACTTGCGAAACAACAATATAAGAACAAGTTCTCTTCAAAATTTGATACAGTTCCATACACAGTCATTCAACGGAAAGGAACAATGATAACTGCCGAAAACAAGAAACGACGTATAACGAGAAATGTGTCGCATTTTAAGAACTTTAAAGCTCGGGTGGACTCGCAGAATGAGAATGATTGTGATGCAGAACAGGATATGACCAGAGAAGAATTTCGACCAGAACAGGAACATGCGCATGAGAGCAGTGTACGCCATCAAACAGCGAGAAATAGGAATCAACCAGTGAGATATGGAGATTTGATTCCATCCAGACTGATCCCCTGAACTTTTTCTTTAAGAGGGGAAGTGATGTCATATTCTTGTAAATAGTTTATACTATGGACTCCCTGTAGAGCATTTAGAGGTAGAGAAGAAGGACTGATTGTTGATGTTTTAAGAGTGCTAGTTTTTACTGTGCAATACCTTTTTGAGTAGGATACAACAACGGGCATCAGCCTTACGCAAATGATCCTGACCAAAGAGAATAGGCAGGGTTAAATTAGGAACAACAAGCATTGTGAATATAGCGGATTTACCAGTTTCCCAAACAATAGGCACTTGTAAAATGCCAACTTCCCTGAGGGAAGAATTAGGCCCGGCAACTGAAACAGGAATAGGCTGCTCTAATTTAGTAAATTGGAGTGCAGGATTAAATTTGACTACGGTTTCCGCATGATTTTGGCTGACAAGGGAAACTGAGCAGCAGCTATCCAAGGGCAAAGAGAGGGAAACCCCTGCCGACGTGACCTTAGCCCAAAGGATGTTTTTGTCCGCAAGATCTAAGGCCGAAAATGATGCATGTACGGGTAGAGGAGTGATAGCAGGCATGCTAAAAAGTGGATCTTGCGTTGTAGTTGCATTAGAAAGCAAAGCTGGGCAGGGCTGGGGCAGTTGCCATTGTACTTCTTTCTCAATGCTTGTTGCTAAGTCTTGTTTTAACGATTGAAAAGGATCATGCACAACAGATTTAACAGAATTAATTAAAGATTCTTGACTTTCGGGACCCTTGGGTGCTACATAATTTGCTTGCACTATATTGGAGTGGGATGAGTTACGTGTGGGAGAGTGATGACCCTGGGGGGAAAATTGAAAAGAGGAGGCCTTATGATGAATATGTGCCTTACAAGCTACTTTAAAGCAAATACAGCATTTGTGAATATAGCCCCGGGAACATTGATTGTTAGGCAACTCACAATTAGCTATGTTAAATTTATTATAAAAGTGACATATCCGTGTACCTGAGCGATTTTCTTTGTGTTTTGAGAGATCATGATCTACCTTGAGTTCCTGGGCTTTGGGTGGGCTGCGTTTGGATAATAAATGTAGAGCAGGTTGAGATGCCAAGGCTGCGTGAGGTGACCAGGATTTTTCACCCTCTTGTACTTGCTGAGAGTCGACAGATTCGAACCTTTTGGAAGCCTCAATCACAGCTGTCAAAGATGAGAAAGTTGAATCTCTACTGAGCAAGTTTTTACTGATGGTTGGCTTTAACTCTAGCATAAACGCGTGGATCAACTCGATGTCACCACTGGAGCGATCAATTCCAGGAATAAGCTTCTACAAACTGTGTTGTGTTTCCAGGAAACGGTAGGCAAAAGCAGCTACTGATTCCATCTGTTGTTGTGTCATGGAATAATACGTTGAAAGAAGCTGGCGAATCTTCTGTTCCTTTGGAACACCCCGTTGGGTATTAAGGCAGGTAAGGCACTTGTCATAAACTCCAGATACTCATCATGGGATGTCTTTTCATTGAGCATGGAAGCATGAGTGGTCTCATAATTGCAGATTATGTTGAAGGCCCGCGCATCCTTGCGACATTGCTGTTTGAGGTAGGAGAACCAAAATTTGGCCGAAACACCTGAAGAGGCCAGAACATTTGTTAACTGCTCTGCAAACTGGTCGAGATTTTCCCGTCCTGTGAACTCCGACAATGTTAATTGCGGTAGGCGAAGGGGAGAGTTTGTGGAACTCTTTGTACAGACGGTATTTGATAAAATCTGAACAGCAGCAGACAAATCCTGGATTTGTTGCTGGGTTTTTGAAAAGACGTCTTTAGAAGCAGTTTGCTGGTCTTTGACGATGTCAGCTAGGCCTTTAATAAGACCTACACCTTCTTCCGCCATGGATCGAAGAGCCTTGAAGGCATACGGGTCCTACACCAATTCTTGTGGCAGAGTTGAGTCGACAAACACACAGCTCTTTGCATTTATCTTTATAATCGAAAACCAACTAACCTACACATGACAATTCTACTATTTATACATATACACAAACAATAGAAACAATAGAAGATTGACGGGTAATGAATGAGAGGATAACTAATAATACCTTATAAGGTAGTGGATAGCAGTCCTATTACACCATGGGGGGGCAGGAGGGGCAAGAATTGCCCTTCATACTGAACTCTTTGCATCTCTCCTATCTTGTAAAGGAGCATTTTCCGGCGTTGTGAACAGTTTGTTTGAAGAAAATTTGTCTGAGGGCAAGCCCCCAGAGCCCCAACTTGCCACAGTATAGCTATGAGAACAGTAAGGTAAACATTGTTGAGTATAAAGACCAAAATCTACCTCTGTGCAGGTACATACTCATACATAGATGGGCAATTGTATCTTGTCAAAACTAAATTACCTAGGAACTATCTCACTATAAAGTAATCTGTAGAGTGGTGTGTTTCCTTTTTGTTACGTTTCTTTTGTATATGTGTGTTTGTATGTATATACGTAGTCATACATTTTAGGGTGTAGTAAGGTGGGTATGGTCGTGAGAACGTCAGAATTTTCCTTGTATTCACCCCTGAGTTTGAACAATTCAAACTTATTCGTCAGTCTATGGAGCAAAACATTAGCTGTGTTAATAACCCGCACCTGTACCTGAACGATTTATTTGCTGTCATCACCCTGGAACTTCCTGCTGTTGAAGGGGATATTGACTTTTATCCCGTGGGGGGGGTGCCAACGAAACAGCGGAAGTACACGATTTTCTGGCATCAATCAGACAAAAAGATATCCGACGAAATAGAATCTTTGAAGAAGCAGCTAAACACGATCAACGGGCAATTACGTAAACAGTCTGTTGATACTACAGAACTTTACCAAAGCACAAAAAAGCAAAATAATGTTGCCGCTTTTTCGTGCTGTGGTAAAATTACGTAAACCCATGACAATAAATGTCCCGGACCATTTTGCTGCTACTGAGCAGCTAGCAATTTTCCGCCGTGATTTCAACATTGCGGGATAGGTTCGTGCACCTTGCCAGCCAGACAAATTAAATTATATGGGTTAATCCACCAAATTGATGCAGGCTTAAAGCGAGGCTATGACCAGTATGAAATTGTGGAGGAGGTTATCAAAGCCATTTCCCCCAACAGCAGCCTTCGAAGTTACATTCTGACCTTGCCTGAACGCGGCTAGACCAAACTGCGCAAAATTGTACGAGTATTCTTTCAAGATCAAAAAGCTTCCGATTTGTATCAAGAACTGCTAACAACTTATCATGGCCCAAAAGAAACATCACTGCAATTTCTATTGCAGCTTTTAGATGCTCGTAATAAAGTCCTGTTTGCCAATAAAGATAATAATGATAATAATCTAGTTATTTTAAGTTGGTCTTTTTTCCCAGCTCTACACTTAAAAAATGCGAGCTAATTCAGATCAACTATTTACAATTAAATGACAAAATGAAAACTGCTATAAATTACTAAGTATAAAACTAAGAAGCATCATCTATATATTTTACAGTTACATTCCTGTCTATGCCAATTTCTAATGTTCTTTTTAAATATAGCAGCTGATCACTCTCCTTTTCTTAAATCAGGTGTGCTGTTCTACAATAGGCTACCTCGAACATTTATAGAATCAATGACAAACGTAATGCTCTTTGCAGTAGGAATTTGCTGCAAATCTTGAGGTAATATTTGATGTCTGTTCTTATAAAATGCATGAAGGGTGGATTGGTATTGTTAAGTGTTTTATATATCTCGATCATAAGTACACGTAGGTTTTGGGTATGGATATATGTTTCGTCGGTCTTTGCTAACAAAGCTTCAAACATGGATTCATGGTCGTCAAGTAGTATTTGTTCAAGTGCCTATTTGTGTACTCTGTCTACGATGTCATTTGGTATTTTTCCACAGAACATCCAAATCAAGGGGCAGTACTTGAACGTTGATGGAACAAATGATTGATACAGTAATTTAGCTCTTTGGAAGTCTATATATTTAGCAACCCTTGCAAATGCACTAACTTTACGATTGGTCGTCACACATAGAGCCATAACATGGCTTTTAAAATTAAGCTGCGAATCAATTGTGATACCAAGTAGTTTTTTTTCTTTGGAGTGGGCTATCACGTCACCATTTATGTCCAAAGCCAGATATTGATTCTCTTTAAGACCAAGAAACAGTACCTGAAATGTTGAGGGGTTTGCTACCATCGAATTTGAAGCAAACCATTTTAGTGTGTTAAAAATACCAGTTTATAGTTTTGCCATCATTTATTCAGCATTAATGAGCATTGTGAGATAGTGCATAAATAATATTATCATCGGCAAAATTGCAAATCTCAGAAGCCTCAATTGCATAGAAGATATCATTAATGAAAATATTGAAAAGTAGAGGGCCTAATACAGATCCTTGTGGCACTCCTGATTTAACATCAAGCCAGTTGCTATATGTTGAGTTTATCTTGACAAGATGTTTCCTTGATGTTAAGTAGCTATATATTATTTTGAGGCTAGATAAGCCAAAGCCATATGCATAGAGTTTCGCCAAGAGGAGATCATAAGGAAGGCAATCATATACCTTTGACAAGCCAGTTAGAACCATTCCTATTACGCCGTTACTATCTAAGCATTGTTTGCACGTCTCCACTAGTTTTAGGAGAGCATGTTGTGAGAGCATCCTTCCCTAAATCCACATAACAGGTGTCATAACTTTGGCCTGATGAAAGGCAACATTTGTGAATACATCAATCTTTCAAATATTTTTGATAGGGTGGACGAAACACTTATAGGTCGAAAATTTTTCTTGCATGTCGAATCCCCAGCTCTATATGCTGGTGTTGCATCAGACCTTTTTAGGTTGCTTGGAAAGGTGTCCAATTAAACGATTTGTTGATAAGTCACGTACTTTCCTCATAGCAAGCTCTTGAAGCGCAGTTAATCATGTTTGATGGTAAGAAGGTAATCAGCAAGAGTACGGCACGCATGTGGTTCACAATGCCTTCTTAAAAGCATTCAAGGCAAACTGCTTCACCAATATACATCCTGTACTTCGATCGCAAACTAGTTCTGATGAAGATTGTATGAGGTTGGTTAATGAGCTGTCATAAGTACAAACTCAGCGACTATCAAAAATTAGTGCACAAGGAAAAACACACGTGGGTAGTGCACATGCAGAACATGATTCTCTGGCTAAGTCCAGTACAGCAAATGACTAGTGAGGGCGAGCAGTTGCAGAAATTAGGGAACTGCGGGCAGAACTGACAACATTAACAGTACAACCAGGGAATGATCCAAACACTTACAACTGCAAAACCTGCTCCTTTTGCCAACCCCAAACATATGCAAAGGCATAAGGCTCCTACACAGTATCCAAGGAACCTGCTGCACCAGTACCTCAAGTGAGGGGTGGTTTTACAGCTCAACCATTATGTCCCCAATTTGCTCAATGTGCCAAAGGGTAGGATACCAACGTTGTAATCATTGTTTCAAATGTGGTAGAAGGGGAAACAATAGCAGGTACTGTCGAAACCAAAGCTCATTGTCGGGAAAATGGGAAAGGTTGCTTGTGCTGGCTGGACAACAAGCAACCATAATAATAATAATAATAATAATAATAATAATAATACGAATATTTATACAGGAATTGACACTTCAACATGTAATGCTGTTATCAACGTGTGTCCTGATTAAATTAAACGGAAAACCTACCCTACTAAAAAAAAAAAAATCTCCAAAAACTTACATTGATACTAATTAAGCTACTTACAACGGCGATAAAATATGTTCCATAAGAATTTAAAAATG
>WIPJ01000520.1:1666116-1690061 GCA_018155075.1 Cassiopea andromeda
CTAAAATGCTCCTTCTACAATATCCAGGCCCGGGGCATTGCTCCACATCGCCACACATAAGGATCAAAATGCTAAGAAAGCTTTGCTTCGACGTTCGCATGCGGAATGAAAACTTTCCACCTCTCGCTTGCCACAGGCTTGAGGAGATAAATGACTCGCCATATTTGAGCTCCTCAGCTTCCTCTCCAATCAATGAAAGTCCAATACAATCTGAACTTACAAATGCACATCTCTTAACGTTAAGGTTTATCGAAAATATCACCGCAATGAGCACAGACATCCATACAGCCGCCATCTTTATAGGTGATGGTATATGTAAATTGGTGTGGTAACCTGTGATAAGAACCCAATGTCCCTTGACTGTCATTATTGTGGATATTGGAAAACAAAGAAATTTCATGACAATAGAGAACAAAGGTTCTTAGATGTACCAATTGCCGGCCACTCTCATATCGTTATACAGTTAACAGTCATGTTAACCAAAATGAACTGAATGTTGAAGGACAATTTACTTGTCACATAAACCCGAGAGACCATGCTAAATTGGTTAAAGTTATTGGGCACAAGTGCACTGTGCCTGGTTTGTTAAATGGAAAGGATGTTAGTCTCCTATGGGATGTAGATGCTCAGGTTTCATTGATTTCTGAAGAGCAGCTACAAGAAATACTGAATAAAAAGATTGAAGATCTTTCAACATTATGACAAACAGATCTCCACCTTTCGGCAGCCAATGGTTCCGAGATACCCTTTAAGGATGGACAAAGCTGTGTTTCCAGCTAGAAGAGAATGGCAAAACCTTGATGGTACCTTTTCCTGTCACGAGTACAGGCCTTGAACTACCTATTCTTGGGTACAATGTAACTGCTGCGCTCTCCAAAATTTCTGACTTCAGCCTTGTTGCTAGAACTTTGTGCCCTGTGGTATCCCCTCAAGCATTAGCAATTATTACAAGAATTTTACTTAAAGATTCAGGTGAGGACCTCTGCCTACTCAGAACATACAAATGAGAACAGAAAATTCCTGCCGGACAAGTCAAGAATTTCCCAGTCCATACTAGAATCGGCCGAGTTCATCAACACATTGCTGTATTATTTGAACCTGAGGAAAATCCATCTCTACCATCTGAACTTAGCTTATCAGAAACTTTCTATTCATTGAGGACAGGAAAGTCAAGAATATCTATACAAATTGCTAATAATAGTTCACATGATGTCACCTTGCAGGGTCGTACACTGTTGGGAAGAGTGAACTTAGTCCCTTCAGTTACTCCCGTGCAGATAGGAGAAATGCCTCAGAATAATGAAGTTTGTAGTAATAACCAAGGTCCAACTAAGATTGGATGAATCCAGAGAGAAAGTATGCAGGAAAGTCTGAGTCAATTTCAGAAGACATAAAGAAGCGTCCCTTAGAGGGACCCTCGGAAGAACAAAAGGAACAAGTAATTCAAGTATTGGTGGCTGAACAAGATGCATCTGCAGAACACAGTGAAGATGTGGCTCAATTCCTTCATTGAACATGCGCATCAATCTGAAAGACATCATTCCAGTTCAAAAGAACTATCGTTAAGTATCAAGACACTTCTATGAGGAGGTAAAGAGTCACGTAGAGGACTTAATACGTTGCCAATTCATCCGAAAGTCGAATTCTGCTGACAGCTCACCTATTTTGTGTGTTTGGAAGAAAGATATGTCTTTAAGGTTATGTGTTGACTACAGAGCATTGAATGAGAAGACCATACGAGATCGACACCCACTCCCCAAAATACAAGAAACTCTCGACTCTTTTGGTGGAAACAAGTACTTCACAGTCTGGGATCAGGGGAAAGCCTAAAACTAATGCTGAATAGGCAATGATATTATCCCGCTGACAGAGTTTATCACACCATGGGAACTGTATGAATAGCTCATAATACCCTTTGGGCCAAAAAATGCCCCTGCAGCCTTTCAAAAGGCTATGGAGAGCTACTTGCATGGAATGCGAGATAAGATGTGCATCCCCTATCTTGACGATGTCATAGTTTACAGCAAGACATTTGAAAGACACCTTGACAACCTTAAACCAGTTTTAGAACGGTTAAGATAACATGGTTTAAAGCTAAAGATAAAGAAATGCGATTTTGTCAAGCAGGAGGTGAAATTCTTAGGATGTATAGTCTCTGAAGATTGATATAAATTTCAAATTGACAATATTATGCCTATCCTCCTATTGCAAGACATGCAAACAGAGTCTTTAGAGGTCATTCCATTTGAAATCAATAGCTGATATAGCCCTACCTCTCAGATTTAGCGAGACATGCTTAAAAGGAATCCTACTGTGAGCAACTGTGCCACCTTTTTTTTCAATATTCCAGCTCCTGCCAATTTTATGGACCATTTAACTTTTGACCAAATTGCCAATTCTTTTCCTGGCTACAAAGTCGCGATTTTTGTACAAAGTTAAATATAGTGTTAATGAATTAAACGTTTCTCAAAACTCTTACAACTTGCAGCAATGGTGTACTTATGCATGTAAATATTGAATGTGATGTCAAAATTGACATTAGGGGTATTCTTTACGAAATAGGACTACCCAAACCATTCCCAGTTGTTTGCTAGGCAACATACTGGTACTTGATAACGACCCCCTCTCTCAAAAGGCCTCACTCATACCAAACTAAATTTAATGTTTATTTAATGCTGATATAAAAATGCACCAACCATGCAAGTTTCTTAGTGGTCTCTTCCCGATTTCTGTAAGAAAATGCGATCCAAAATCCACCCAATTTTTAACCAGAAGGTTTAGATAGTGTACACCATTGTTTCTTATCTATGTATTTATTTTCGATGTTTAATTGACATCATACTGCTTGAGCATGCTCAAAGATAATAGTAGCATTCTCCCACAACCACCGGAAACCATCTCAGCTACAGATAATGGAAAGAAATCACATTTTCAAATGTTGTGACGTTCACTTCTATAACGGGTTTCTTCCTTCTAAGGTAAGCAACTACATTGAGTTCAGCCTGGATGCTTCTTTGATATTTCGTCAAACCCAGCCTTAAATGTCTCTCAAGCATTTCTTAAATTTAAAGACTTGCAATGAAAATAATAACCCATATTAGGCGATTGTTATGCAAGAAAAAGGATATTCAGACTTTGTGAGGCATGTAATGGATGTTCATTCTAGTTTGTGGCTAGGTTGATGAAAAAATTACTTGTAAAAGCAGTTCCTCAAAGTTGTTCTTTGCAACTCAGCTTGCCTGTGATTCTTAAATGTTTCTTAATGTTTTCCAAATTTCAGCCTCAAGTTTCTTATAAAAAATGTGTGACTGTAATCTTAGAATTTCTCCAAAGGTCTTCTGTAACTTTAAGGAGTTTACTAAAATATAGAATTGTGTTTTTACTTGGTTGTATTTAAATCCGACTTTTGCATTAAGTTTGAAAAATTTGTTGTTGCAGGTAATGCAATGGACAGCAGCTTTGTTGGAAAAACGTTGAGCTCTGAGTTCCACAGCCTTTCGTATTCAAGAAATACTGGGTTCATTGAATTGTACAGTCTTTTTCCATCCGAGAAACGTCTTTTGATACTCAGGACTGGAATAAATTAGGAAATTGAGTCACTTTGTTTTCACCACAAAAAGCATTTACTTGATAAATATCAAGAGTTCCAGTGGCTTTGCTGAAATCCATTTTCATTGCCTAAATCAAGTAAAAAGGTTACTTCTCAATTCCTATTTATTATAAACGTTAATAAATGTTGTTGCTGATGCTCAAGAAACCTCCTATTTGTGAGGTTTCTTGAGCATCAGCAACAATATCCACTAGAGTCATGAATTAAGTGTATGCTTGCTCTTTAAAAACAGGTTCCTTAAGAGCTATAACGATAGATCATGTATCTCGTGCTAAGGAGCTCCATATTGATTTCATACCTGGTCAGAAGCTCTATGCTTAGTACGCCCAGCATGCAGAGCAAAGCTCTAAAATGACTGCAAAGAAACAGAGGAGAAAGAAGAAACCGAAAAAGAATTTGATGGTGAAGAGATGGATTTTCTCGAAAGCTCTGTTTTAACCGTGCCAAGAGCCACGGTAAGCAACCATGTGGCGGTATTGGAGGCACAATGAAAAGGTCAGTAGCTACAGCAAGTTTACAAAATGATACTGCAAATCAGCTTCTAGAACATGGAGCCATGATGGAATTCTGCAAAGCACAAATAAAGAGTATAGCGTTTATATTTATCCACTTTCACGGACATTGCTCTCAGGAAATCAAGAATATTATTCCTGATCCAGTGAGGCGTGTTGGAACCACCAGAAGCTCTACCTATTCACACTCTTTCCAAGTTACACTACCTAATCCACGAACTCTATCTCACAAATCATCTTTCATTCCCAGAACTTCTCATCTGTGGAACTCATTGCCACCCAATACTTTCCCTGAATCCTACAATTTTTCATCTTTTAAATCTAACATCAACAAACTTGATCTTGTCTCCCTTTCTACTTAAACTTCCCCTCATTTTCTCAGCTTTTCCTTTGTCGGGGCTTTGTTAAAGGCCCTACGGCCTTTCCCCGACATTACTTACTAAAAAGAAAAAAAACATCGACAAACAGCAACTCAAAAACACAAAGGACATTTTGGCAAAACGTTTTGAAAGGACCATCGCTGTCCCAGGGACAAGGTATTTTCTTATGTTTGAGCCAGTATCAAAAAGTAGCATTGCTCCAAAAAGATGTAGCGAAGACATGTCGTTTTCATTGTACCATGATCTACTGGGGAAGCCAAATGCTGTCACAAAACTTGAAAACCTTGATTACATTGCTTGTATTTATGATCAGTAGTGGTGCATTGGGATTGCTGTCAAAGTAAATGAGGAGAAGGGTGATGTTCTTGTAAATAGCATGCATCCCAGTGGGCCGGCAAAATTGTTTTATTGACCATGGAAAGATTACTTATGCTTGGTACCATTAACACACATTTTACATAAGATCGCTGTGCCCACAAAGAATGATGGTAGGACATATACCTTAAACAAGCTGGACTGAAGAACCATTCTCAGCGAATTTGCTAAAATATGAAAGTACTCATTATTCATGCCTCAGGTTGGGGCCGAAGAGTAACATGTTTAGTAAATGATTTTCAGGAAGAATTAAGGTTGGTTATGTCACTGCTTTGTCGCACAAAGTTTGGGTAAGATGAATTTATTGAAAAATAAAAACCTGAGAGAATACAAGACAAAAAATTTATACATTTAAACTGGCAGGTAAGCCCTACAAAAATGGCTGATAATAATATCCTATTAGTATATATTCTGGTAGGTATCGTCAATAATTATTGTATTTTCCTTTTTATTGACATTTTTCCGTTCCACTACAACCTAGTTTGCGTAGCCTACTTTTAGTAGCTCTATGTATTGTTTGGGTAACTATTAATTTTTATAGTGTGCAGGGTTGGGTAGCAAACAAAATTACTCAAGTAACCATTTCTATTCAGACCCAACCTGAGGCGTAAATAAGTAATAGAACCTAACACAACATATTTGCGAACAGAAGTTTCATTGTAAATCCAGTTAAGTGTCAACTTACGAACTTCCATCTGAAAACTCGTGCACACTATCTAAACCTGCTGCTGAAAATTGGGTGAGTTTTGGATCGCAATCTTTTACATAAATCGGGAAGGGACCACTAAGAAACTTGCATAGTTGGTGCATTTTTATATCAGCATTATATAAACAATAAATTTAGTTTAGTATGAGTGGGGCGTTTTGAGAGAGGGGATCGTTACCAAGTATCAGTATGTTGCCTAGCAAACAACTGGGAGTGGCTTGGGTAGTCCTATTCATAAGGAATACCCCTTAATGTCAATTTTGACATGATATTTAACTTTTACATGCATACGTACACCATTGATGCAAGTTGTAAGAGTTTTGAGAGACGTTTAATTCATTAACACTATATTTAACTTTGTACAAAAATCGCGACTTTGTAGCCAGGAAAAAAATTGGCAATTTGGTCAAAAATTGAATGGTCCATAAAATTGGCAGGAGTTGGAATAGTGAAAAAAAAGTTGGCACAGTTGCTCACAGTAGGATTCCTTTTAAGCATGCCAATTTTCAGCCGAATCTGAGGGGTAGGGTTATATTAGCTATTGATTTCAAATGGAATGACCCGTAGGTGATGTTCGCAGATTACTGGGATTTCTGGGATACTATCGAAGGCTTATTGCACATTTTGCACAACGTCTTAAGCCTTTTTACGACTTAGTAAGGATGCAACTGCATACCATCAATTCAGAAAGGATAAAGAAGCAGGTGGCACAAGGTCTAATGCCATCACATGATAGGATAGAATGGAGTTCAGCCCACCAAGATATTCTCAAAGGTTTAGTCCATTATCTTATTAACCCACCATTAATGGCATATCCAGATTTCACCAAACCATTTGTTCTGCATACAGATGCATCAGAGTTGGGCCTTAGAGCCGTGTTGTATCAGAGACAAGAAGGCCATTTGAGAGTGTTTGCTTATGCTTCATGCGCATTAACCACTGCTGAAAAATCTTGAGTTTTTGGCACTGATAAGGGCTATTTCTGATCATTTTAGAGATTACTTGTATTATTCGCCAAAGTTCATGATTTATACAGACAATAATCTATTGACATCTGTCTTCACATCAGCTAAACTTAATGCCATTGGTCTACAGTGGACTGGAGAAATATCTGATTTTGAATTACAAATAAAATATCGTACAGGGAAGGCTAATACTGTCGTTGACACGATGTTTAGACTTCCATCGCATATGGAACAGAATATGCAGTCGTGTTCTGAGACAGTATCAATGGATGAAATACAAGCTACTATTGCTGAGATAAATGCAATACATAAAGGTGACACCTCATGGGCCAACGCAGTAGTACCAATTACTCTCCAACTCTCAGAGCAAGAACAAGCTGTGGGGCTAAGTTGCTCTCAAATACCTACTGATGGGATTGCTGCAAACCACATCCTAGATGCACAAGTTTATGATCAGATTATTTCCAAAGTTTTGCCATATGTGAAGAAAAAAGAGAAAACCCTAGGTAGCCAGTTACACACAAAAGGCACAGAAGTTAGATAGCTACTTCGCCAATACCATAAATTAGAAATTGAAGATGATGGCATTCTTCGCAAACAAACAGCTGAAAACAAGCAAATTGTACTTCCCTTCAAGATGAGGCATCATGTATACAAAGAACTCCATGAAGGGATGGGCCACTTTGGTGCAGAAAACGTTGTACGACTCGCAAGACAACGAATTTATTGGCCGAATATTGAATTATATATCAATAACAAATGTAGGTGCTTGATACTCAAGACCCTCATAGCCTACTCATGCACCACTCAACATAATTACCACAAACCAGCCACCCATGGAGCTCATCTCAATTGAATTCCTATACTTGGAGAGATCATTTTACAAGATTTGCACAGGCCTATGCAACTAAAAATAAGTGGCCGAACAGTTGCTGACAAAATCTTTAATGATTTTATTCCACGCTCTGGTGCAGCACTAAGGATACATCATGACCAAGGAGGTGAATTTGAGAATGCATTGTTCTCGTGACTACATGCCTGTTTTATCTACGTTACGTACACTACCAAATAATTTTAAGTCAAATTGGTAGGACCAAATTAACGAAGTGGCTCATGCCTATAATTGTACGCATAATGATAGTAGTGGATATTCACCATATTTTCTACTGCTCGGTCGTCATCCCGTTTAGCAATTGAAATTGCACTCAATATTGAACTACCAGCTCCTAGTGGTCGCCACAGTGACTTTGTAGTAGAATGGAAAAAGGCAATGCATGAAGCTTACAAAATTTCCAGTCAACACTCCCATCATGCTGGGAAAGCCGGCAAACACCGTTATGATAAGAAAACATATTTTTCAGATCTTCAACCTGATGATTGTGTGCTTGTTCGTAGTCTATCAGAACGCGGGGCCCTGGGAAATTTTTATCATCACTTCCCTCACTATTTTGACTCACTTCTTTCATTTCAATTTCAGAATCGCTGAGCAGCATTGGATGAGTCCATGTTCTCCTTCCTTTGTCATTCATATTCGTTCTGCATGCTCGAGCCATATGCCCCTGTCGTAAGCATCTGAAGCATGCACCATTCTTACGCACTTCTTGTCCTCTCATCTCAACATCCATCTTCTGCCACTTTTGACATTTGAAAATCACATGATTTCCTTGACATAGCCAGCATTGTTTTGAGTTTGGTGTATCACGATTCAGAGTTGTATGTATGCTGAGTCCAGATCTTTTTTCACCCAAGTGTTTGACATCTGCTTTCTCCAAAATTTTGACCCTCCTTCGCAGCCACTCACACAGCAACCGAATGTTATTGTTGAGGTTTTCGTCTTCCCTGTAACTTGTCCAAGCAATAACAACATCCATCGGTAGCTTAGAGAGTACAACCTTCAGTCTTCTTGGATCACAAAGATGGCAGATAACATCACGTCCTTGAGCTTCTAGGATTTGAATATGAGCTTGACGATCGTCATAGAATTTCCTCAGACTGTAAGTTTCTTTTTCTTTCACTCTGGGTAAGTCTTCTATTGCTCCAAGGTGAAAGGCTGCATGATCATCCTCATCACCAAATCTATCTTCAAGCGTCTTCAACACAAGGGGGTCTGACTTCTCATCAAATGGGAAACGTTTGATGCAGTCCTTTGCTTGGCCAATGATATGCTGTTCGAGAATTGCAAGCTTCAAAATTGGCTCATATGGCTGTTTGTCTACCAAAGCTTTGAATGTTTGAATAAATCTAGGCCAGCACTCCTTTTTTCCACTGAATTTTCCAAAAGGAATAATATTTTCACCACCAAGTGGCAATTGTATTGTAGCTCTTGGGGTTAATCCCATCATAGAAGGCATGTTCTTGCCACTCTGAGCGTCTGCTTGTCTTCTTGTTGGCTCAATTGAAGCTTGCTTTGCAATCTCAGGAGATGGGGGTAGTATATTTGGGGAAGGTGGGGAAGGTGGGGAAGGTGGGGAAGGTGGGGAAGGTGGGGAAGGTGGGGAAGGTGGGTTGGGGGACGTCACATTATGGAGATATGGGAATAGGGAATTCGTCTGGATAGTAGGGACGATGTGACGCTCAGGAATGAGGGGGGTTTGGAGGGGTGCTCGAGTCAATGGATTGAAGGTATGTCTAAGAATGGTATCTTCAGCAACAAATTTTTGATCTTGGGGGTTCGAGCAGTTTGGGTAGAAATCCTCATATTTTGACATTCTTGATTCTCACTTGTCTCAATTTTTACATTTGTTGAAGCAGGATGTTTAATTTCCATTTCTAAGGGATCTTGTGCTTTGTGCCTGTCACTTCTTGTGCTGGATACTGAAATTGAAAATTTCCCAGATTTTCTTGATGACCGACTGGATCTGGATTCCCTTCTGCATTTTACCAAGTATGATTCTGCAGCTTCGATACATTGCTGAAAATTGTCCTCCATGCTGAACAACGTCTTGAATACTTCGTCAATTTGCTGTGAATCTTCTAAAAGTTCAACATACCCATCATTGAAGTCTCGGAAACTGATCATGGCTTTCTTCAGTGATTGTGTATTGAAATTTACTTGCTTCGGCTCACCATTTTCAGACACTTGTTTGTTCACATCGTTTATCAGCTTCGTTACATAAGATATCTTGCCCCTTAGGCTCGCTTTATTGGCTAAAACTTTCGCAATCTTAATAGCTTCTCGTTCTGTAGGCAATAGATTTACATCCCTCTGTCTTTCGGGTTTAGTTTCCCGGGTCACGGCACCAGCTGTTTCTTCAGAGGTCTTGTCCATAAATGAAGCTTCTTGGTTATTTTATATCTGCTATTTTCAACTCAAAAAACATACTACAACTTGTTGACTAACTTGCCTACAGTTCCTTTCAAAAGGTCAATTGTCCCTTAAAAGTCTCTTGAGGGAGTCTTGGGTGCTTGCATGCTGCACGTCCTTAGACAACGTTTTGTTCATAACACATATATTGAGGGGCTAATGCATGGACAAATTTATAAACCGTGATATTAGTCTCATTAGTGATTAGCTGATCTATGGTCTTCCAGTCAAGTTCTTTAATAAGTTCTTCCAGCCCAGATTTTCCAAAGAAGTGGAATACTCAAACGAAATGGATTTTTCTGGCACTGAAAGTTGGTGTCACAACTTCATGAAGAGAAATGGCTTTTCGTTGCGTAGAAAGACATCTATATGTCAAAAGGACCCGGATATGGTGATTTCTGAACTCGTAGCCTATGTATTACGAATTCGAAGATTACATTTGCAGCACAACTACACAATGGATATCTATGCCATGGACGAAACCCTCGTTTCAACTGACATGGACTCATCTTCAACTGTTGAGAAAGTGGATCACAAACTGTAATTTTAAAATCAACAGGCCATGCAAAGAGTCGGGTAACAGCTTGTTCAACTGTTCAAGCAAATGGGAAAAAACTTAAGCCATTTATCGTATTTAAGGCAGCAAAGCAAGATGTGAAAAGGCTAAACAAGGAATTCCAAGGAAAATATACCATCGCCTCTTCAGCTTATGGTTGGATAACTCTGAGCTGACGAGTCAGTGAATTGATCACGTACTCCGCATGCTCTCATTCACAAGACGTTTACTGGCACGGGTACATATTCTTGTCATATCGAGAAGTCTGCGACCAACTTGTTAAACAACAAGAAAATTGACGCAGTTTTGATTCCGGGTGGCTGCACACGTTACATCCAGGCATCTTACGTTTCGTGGAATAGGCCATTCAAACAACACTTACTGAATTTTATGACGAATGGCTCTCAAATACTGGGTTAAACAAAGAAACCGATTTCGGAAATTTAAAGGCACCTCCAAGAAGAAAAGTTGTTTGGTGGATTCTCAAAGCTTGAGAAAAGTTGCCCAAGGAAATTGTACAAAAATCTTTTGTTTCGTGTGCATTATCGTGTTGGACAGATGGGAGTCAGGATGATGAGAAAACATGCTTCAAAGATCAGCCTTGTAGCGAAGGATGTTCTATGTTGGAAAAACAATTAGAGTATATGAACACTCCTGAACTGAACCCGTTTGTCCCTGATGAAATCGACATGGCAGATACCTGTCCTGAGGAACGTCGATGAAGACCATGAAAATGAAGAGGGTATTGATATTTTGTAGTGTAACAGTTAATCGTTTATCGGGTATTTACCTGTTTGACTTTTATTCTCCTGATAGATGCAAATTGTGAAAAAGAGCGCTGATCTTTGCATTTTTAATCCCAATTTTTCAAGAAATATTTTCTAAGTGCCCTTTCGAATAAGCACCCATCTCACACAACCACCCCTTTAAAAGCGGAGAAATTGAATAAGCGCCCAGGCGCTTATTCAAACGATAAAGGTGTTACACTCTACTAGAAGCTCCAATGTATGGCCCAGCGTAAGCTATTGGCATTGAAATGTGGCCCGAGGGAAAACCTAACTGAACAGCCTTGATATGCACCATCAGAGTCCGATTCTAAAAGAGTTGAAATTTTTCTCAAAATTTCCATCCAACATTTCCGTCCGAAACTAAAAATACAAGAATCAAGAAAGGGAATTGACAAGCTTCAGCTTACTTTCAGATTAGCCACTTAAATGAAAGCAATGCATGACTGATAGCCTTTATTAAACAAAAGAGCTATTCGTAATCAATAAGTTGCGAAAATACATTACGAAATACCTCTAAGTACCAGCACAATTATTTTTTTCCATTCAGTCTGATAATAAAATAAACGGTGGAATACTCCGTTCATAGTTTAATATGTATCAACAACCAATTTTGATATTAAAGAGATTTCAAACCGTTACTATCTCAGACAAAGTATTGGGTTTTGAGCGAAGCATGTCAAATTTAAAGAGATTTCAAACCTTTACTATCTCAGACAAAGTTTTGGGTTTTGAGCGAGGCATAAACAAGCATAAATTTAGCTATCGACTTTTCCGTCCTACACTAAAATAATAAGAACACAGCCCCACCAGTAGTTGAAGCAAAATTGAGCCTATAATGAGTAATAATAAAATGATTGCTTTCTATCACTACATTCCAATTGCATTCGACATAAATAATGAATCAGAAAAGATAAGTTTGATAGTGGGCGACCAGTTCACTTTCTAATTTTGCTAGCTGACGGCAACAGTGATTCTTTGCAAATAACCAACTCCAAATGCTCATGCCATAGATGGAGTGTCAGAATCATTGTCCTCTTCTGCAACTTGAGCTGACGAAAAAGAAAAACGCTAGCTAATAGAAAAATCTGAAGAAGACCGAATGACAGGAAAAAAGCTGATTTTTCTTTTGCAAATGCCGACAAAAAGAGTGAGTAAATCATATGCTAGATCTTAAATCAGCGGCGCCTGTCCGTAGCTAAGGCAGAGGGGCAAGATTTCCACTAAGGGAATGTACAGTATGTGTCTCCCATTGTACAAATTTAGGTCTTCAGATGCTCTTCAAGAGGAAGGATTTTGACAAGTCTCTACAAAAAAAGGGGTAGACAACATAGAAGAGGATAATATCGTACGCTACAGATCTACGGCAATAAGTCAAAAGTAGAAAATCATTGTATTGCATTCATACTTCTGGTTCTACTAGTCTGGGGGCTTGGAAACAGAAAAACTTTTAAGAAAAGAACTGTCTATAAGGAGCGGTCATAACGTATCTGCTGTAAGTGGATGAACGATTTTCCAAAAGCTTACCAAAATAATGTATGATCCATCCTATTCAATATTTTTATGGCCCGTTAGCAAAATCAGGATTCTTTGCACGACCAAATAAAAGACAGTAATCTTCTGACGTATTAATACTTGATCCAGTATTGGCATATTTTCAATATTTCCAACCAGCATGAATGTTATGTGAAGGTGGACTTGAATAAAATCAACCTTTTTTCTACATCAGCGGTACATGCTTCAAACAGTGCTGGATAACATACTTAACTACAACAACAATCGGAAACATTTTTGGTTCTACAGCTCTAATTGGTGACTTAAAATCATAATTTGTACAGCTCTTGCCATCATTTTGTATTCTTGCCTTCTTAATTCAGCCTTCCTCTTTTGCATGAACAAAATTCACTGATAATAATTTCTGTTGCATTGTTAGCACCTTGCTGTGATGAGATAGCGTGCTGCGTCGTGGTTTGAAAAGATTACAGCACATGATAGTTGTACTGTAGTCTGTACGTTGCTAATGAACAAAGCTGCTGGAGTGCCACTTTCTTTTACCAAGTGCAAGTGATCTACCCATTTTTGGATTTATAAAATGAAATTTTGTTAAATTTTCAATAACCTAACAAAGTGGACCTGATTGTTTTCATAGCCCCACAAAGACATGATAAGGTTTTTCATGGCCCATCCAAATATCGTTCACATCCACTTTGTGACCAATCTCATAGTAAATAGGAGATAAGGGCATGGATATGGACGCGAAACTTTCCTTTCCAAAAAGAACATTTTGAAATCGGCCATCTAAGAAATAGTTCGGTCAGAAAGAGTAGTCCTGCCCCCTTGAAGGAGTGCACCTGCTCCCTGCATCTCCTCGGCGGATGTCCCTGTCCTCAATAATTATAAAAGTTACTCCAATAAATTTTTACTATAACATAACAGAACTGCAAAGAATAATAGCCATCAGGGTGACGGCCTCATATTCTAGGGGGCATAGGATATGAAAATCTGCAGTCATTGCAATGCTAAATCTGCATACATATTATCGATAGTATCTTATGAATCCCATTAATAGAGGACTTAAGATTGGAATTTGCAACCTACCTTTACCACCAAATACTATTTTGAAGGAAACAACTGCAACTATCATTGTAACGAGTGACGTGGCAGCAATCCTAAAAAAGTTTAGATAGAACTGTAAGACCATTAGTTATTAATTCAATAGAGAACATTGACTCTCGTGGCACACTACTAGGGTATGGAGAAAATATGGGCCTGGGCCATAGCCTAGGCTATAGTTCTACCCATGACCCACCCAAATTTACTTACTTTCACTAAATATTGATCAAAAGTGATTCTGATGCAGGTGTGCGACTACAAATTTTCAAGGGCAGGGATCCAAAAAGGACACTCTAAAACTTTGTCAAGAAGTTTGGGTGTCATGAACGCTTGGGTCACCTGTGAAAAATAGCGTTACCAGTGGAAACTACATGGCCACCTTGGTAAAACATGCGTTTCAAGATTTTGGGCAACAACATAGGGCGCAGCTACGTGGTCCAGGCTATCTAGACCCCAGACTTTTCCGCAAAGAACAAAGAAGCTCATTTTTGTAGTGCCCTCTCTTTATTAAAAGGGTATTTCCCTAAGATGGAAAAGACCTGGCCTAGTACAGAAAATAGTTCGGGGCTTCAATCCCGGGCCCCCTTCTTCTTCATATGCAATGGCAATGAGGATCATTCAACTTCAGAATAACAAGATCAGTAAACCTCTCGCAGTATTTCCTCCTCATATGAATCTGAAAGCAGCGTTCAAATGTCATAACTTCTTCAAAAAGTATCAATGTGCCCTTTTTCGTAGATTGGACCTCTGCCGTCACAAATTCCTGGTTTGGGAGCTTGCAACATAGTCATTTTGGATTAACGTTTGGTAAAAATAGATGTATTTAGGGCGGGCCATTAGTAGAGCCGTGGCCCAGGCCCATGTTTTCTGAACACCCCACACTATGAAACTGGCTACAACATTGAGAATGGCAACAAGTAACTCAATCATACTCTGGGTAAACTGAGAATTGATAGACAAATGACGTAAATACACAAAAAAACATGTATCAAATTAGACAATGCAAACAAATGTTACATATTCATCTAATCAGATAATGAAGGAAAAATTTATTCTATGAATGTCGTTGACATATCTTGCTATGCTACTTAACAAAAAACATCAAAAAATATGTTATTCTTAGAAACATAATAAGTACTTATCATAAGATATCAGTTTGATCTGATTTACTCACTCTGGCACACACTTTCTAGCAAGTATGTCCTAGCTTTTATAACTGAAACCTTTTTAAGCCCAATGAGGAAATAGAAACGCTGGCATGCCATAGATTTGTGCTGACAATTCAATAATTAATACTGATATATTCCTTTGATAATGAAGGTTTGGAGACCTGCACCCAGAAGAATGCTCTGGACGAAAATCTCCATAACCCTGGAAAATGCCCCTATGCAAGATGTGCTGAACAGTTGCGGTTACTCCGAGGGTAAAGGGTCAAAGTGCTTACCAGTTGCCATCAATCAGCAAGATCTCCGCAACATTACTTAACCAAAGGTTAACTACAAGTCTTTTCTAAGAGAAAACTTTGAAGACACCTAAGCCTCGAGTGTCTTACAAACGATATAGTAAAACAGCGCATACTCGGCTAATTCTCGGTTACCTCTACAACACTCGGTATATTGAGCACTGTTGCCCCCCCCATGATTATTCTTGAAAAACATGGGGGAGTAAAGTTAAAAAAACATGTGTTTCATGACTTTGCACATTTTACACTTACAAGACAGAACATACTGTATATTCTATATTTCACAACATAGAACATACAGTACATTCTTTCTCTTTCTCTCATACCTCCACTTTTATTCAATTTTATACTTAATCTTATTTATCTACAATATCCATTCAGCTATACTTGCTACCTTAAGAAACTAAACTACAATGATACTCGAAGAAACTTGAGTTACCAAAAAAGGACAAACAACAAATATAAAATCAACAACTACAATAAAGAAGCAAAATAGTGCTGATCTTCCATGTATCCGTGCAAAAGTAACTTGGATTACTACTGTCTTCTAGCTCAAAAGAGGAAATGTCGACTCTTATTTGAGTCATGCAATGGTCTCGGAATTTCCAATGGGCCGTGGGTTACTAATTTTAGCTTTTGGATATGTAGGTTTTTCATATTCCCAGTGCTTTAATTTGTTAAGGCAGGTCCCCATACGAATTTACTTTGTAAGCCTTCTAAACCAAGTTAAATAGGCCGTCGGTACCACGCTCAGGCGGAGAAAATCTGATTGTCATTTCCACATAGGGACATGTACCATCATTGAGGCAATTGGAAGCAAAACTGGCATCTGCTGGGGTCTACGTGGTAACAACGGGGACTAACTACTTACAAGTGAAATGCCTCACCTCTGCGGAGGAGAAAAAGATAGTCATCTTTTATGCGATCAGCTATAGCATGAGTTTTCTTCTCATACTATTTACGCTGGGAGGGATAGCCTTTTTTAAAATTATCATACAAAATCCAGCACAGCGTTTTAGGCAACTGAAGTTCAAGTCTAATTCAAAAAGAAGTAAAATAATCATGGTGGCCTCTAATTTTGCTTTCATTCAAATTAATGAATAAAATCAACTTCATTGTGATCATGGCGTGGCATCATCAATCATCGTGTTCAGCACAATAACTTGATTTGAAGCAGTAATATTTATGTCAAATTATTGGAAGTTCATTGCATTGGAGAGCTGCATTGATTTCGCCATAGAAGTTGCTGTATCGTAGATTCTTTTTTAGGTTTGTATAACATTACAAAACGTACTTATAGCTAGCACTGCATTACATACAATCAAATGGTATTTTTATCAATTTCTTCCAATCTTTGATGCTAACCCCCATTACTTTCATGCGAAGTAGGATTAGGCAAAAGCTTAAAAGTGAGCTAAAACTTTCGTGCCTAATCATACTTGACATGAGAGCAATCGAAGGTGAACACCAAAGATCTAAAGAAAGTGATTACGAAAGCCATTATAATAATTACTCCAAGATAAACATATCTATATACTAACAAAGAATGACTACTGGTAGCAAATCACCTATACCAGCAACTGGACGAAAAGCAATATCTTTCTGTCCTAAAGGAAATAGTTTTAAACAGATGTGGGTATGCACCATAGAGAATACACACAGAACCGTGCTACAAAAAATTTACTCTGAGTTTGTCAAGTTATGAAAAAGAGCTTTTATCATGCTCTTCAACATCAGATTTAGGTCCGTAAAGGCCTTAATTGTCGGAAAAAAGGAACAAAGTTTACCATAAGTAATGCCATTTTTGTAAGAATCGTGTGAAGTGAGAACAACAGCACTATACAATGTCAAACGAGAATCAAAGCTTTCTTTGCGAAATCAAAGATATTGAACTTCTAAAAATGGGATTTAAATATCATGAGTATCACCACAAGGAAGTTACAAGAAGGAAGACTTCTTCCCGTGCAGTAGGAAAAAAGATGTATCATGATACTCTATTGCTGTGATAAATTATATAGAATGATTACAAAGTTGCTATTAATTATGTAGAAAGAGTTTTGCTGGAGAATCAAGGGCGCAAAATCTAGATCGAAGGTGAAGTCAAGGATTCATATACCTATCCAGGTAAGCTTCACTTCCTGACAGTGAGCAGTTATCTTCCAGAAGTTTTAAACAATGTAAGTGCAGTTGAAATTCATGTCAATTGTCATTATAGTGATGAAATTAGCCAGGTGGCTGCTCAGCATCTTACAGAATTCATGCCCAAATATGTATTAACAAAACCTCAATTGGCATGGCCGCAGGGGTTTAACTAGGGGGTCCTGGGGGTCTATACCCCTGCTCTTTTCAGCAACTGAACAAAAGTGCCCTTTTTGCAGTGCCCTCTCTATATCAAAATGGTCCTTTCCTTAAGATGGAAAAGGCGTGGATCTGAAAATTTTCAGGGGGCTTTGCCTCCCGGCCCCCTTTTTATTCCTCTGGCATTCTAAGAAAATGAGTAATAAGAATTAGTGGTCTTCAGAGCAACGATATCCGGAAACCTCCAATAGCATTTCTTCCACTTATGAATCTGAAAAACAATATTCACGGCCGTATCTTCTATTAAAATGTCTTGATATGCCCCTTTTCGTGGATTGGACCTCTGCCCTCGAAAATTGCTAATTGCATAACTAGGCCGATAAGCCTTGAAGAGATCTCATCGGAGATATCCTTGCTTCCTGAATCTGTTTTAGATTTTCTGAGTTGTCCATTAAAGAACAAATATAATCCAAATTAAGATAAAACAGGATTATTCCTAAATTATTCTTGAGTATCGAAGGTGCAATTTTGTCTGAAAGGCAAAGGATTATATTCAAATTTTTGTTGTTATAAGTTGCTATAAAACATAGCAAGAGCTGAAAAAGAAACAAATATTGTATCGATAGCACAAAAATATATACCTCAATGGAAATTGGGCCATATTTTATTCTTTAAAGTATTCCCACATTTCACTATTCTGAGCTCCAATATTCTTATAAACTTAATTCTTATAAAGAAATTGTAAATGATGAAATAAAATGGATTGAAACGGCATTCGCCAATGGAATCAAAGACTTACTGCTAAAAGAAGAAGGTTACGCAATGTGTGCAGATGATGCAGAAAGTGAGGTAGACAAGGATTCTGATTAGGTGTATGTTTCAAGTTGAAACCAAAAAGGCAAGCTAAACAAGTGCACATTATAATTAGCTAGTTGGTCTTGCCCACATTAATGCACATGCTGGTTCATCTTATTGACCCCAATGGGGGCTTCTGTTTGAGGAACATAGTGGATGCTTCAATATTGGAAATGCAAATTTCTGAGTTGGCAGAAGCTTTAGCAAAAACAAGCTTACTGTATAATTGCTCATGTGACCATTGAAAATGATGAATTTGATATCTAAATATAGAAGAAAGCTATAGATCTCATCGGTAGGAAGTATTAACGCAACAATGATGCTAAAATTGATCACATAAAGGATAACTGTTCCAATTTCTCCTCCGCAGAGGTGAAGTCTTTGACATGTGCCAAGATGTCCATCTACCTCTACTTTTCCAAATGCTAGTACATGTGCCTATGCGAAAATGACAACCATAATTTCTCTGCCTCAAGGTGGTACCTATCTCCAATTTATCCTGGTCTATTCAGGATAAAACTGATTGCAGGCACGCCGGAACCAGGGGGAGGCTGCGTGCAACGTTTTTTGCTAATGTATGATATCATGCAATTGATAGCCTATCCTATCTAAGAGAGGGTGCACTTTGGTATTCAAAAAGGGTGCTTTCTTGTCATCTTAAGGTGTACTTCTAAAAAATTTAAGGGGCTCAGTCCCTGACTCCAATCCTGCGCCCAATGAGAGCTTGCCACTCGTCCCAAGCCCCCTCACTCAAAAATATGCTCCAGCGTCCCTGGAGTGACAATTTTGAAGCTCATGGCTGCTCGACCAAACTTCATCAGTTCTCTCAGATATTAGAGGTGTCCATTGTACTCTTGGGTTGAAATAGTCAAGGGGGCTGGAAAACTCCCCAAAACCTAATTAGCAGAGGGTTGGAAAATGACCAAAATTGTTGCAGGTTATGGTTTTCTAACACCAATTTGTATCAAAGCAATATTGCCAAGTCGACAGAACGAAACAATGCTGAACCAAAGAACATATGCGATCAGCGTCCTTTCTTACTATAGTTTTTACTTGCAGGCCAAAGAATATCCCCTAAAAATTTTCTTGGTTAAGACAATACTTCGAAAAATTAATAGGCGGGGATTGGAATAAGAATTTCCTCGGTGGAAAAGTTTTGAAAAATTAATTAGGGGGGATGTCTATTAGGCATCTAAGAGTAAGTATCCACTATTTTCGAGGATTCTGTTAGGTCAAAAGCTCTGTTCTGATATTTTTGCAGTGTTTTCTTCCTTTCTTCTATTGATATACAGCAAGTACATACAGAATTACAACTTACTAAACTACTTGAGAAACTATACAAACACTACTGGGAATTTACCATGGGGAGCAAACGACAATACTACCCCATGGCCAACACATATATAAAGACACGCATTAACCTAATTATACAACACTAATGAAGATATTTTACAAGAATAGCTGGCAGTCACTATGTAACTAAATTCCAAATATCCTAGCCAAAACGGCCTATTTTATAAATAAAGCGCAAAGTAAATTCAGGTGTGGCTCTGTTAACGTCATTAGGAAGATCGTTATCACCATAAATTAGAAGTTGAACCTGAGCCTCATTAGAAAGATCGGCGAAAATTATAAATGGACATAGTAAATCAATAACTTTAGCGAGTAGATTTCGTTGTTGAACAATGAATGAAGGGCACTGCAACAGGAAATGTTCAGCATCTTTAATACCATCGCTAGTTGGGCACATTGGATTTAGAATATCTCTACAACTGTGTTGGAATTTGTGGAGATTCAAGTTGCTAGGATCAACTCTAAGTTGAGCAAGATATGAGAGTCCTATTGGGTCATAAATTCTAAAGACAGCTTTTGCCGAAGGGCGCACTCTTGACGAGAGCTTATTCTTAAAGTTGGCAGGAGAGGATGCACGTCTCACTTCTGGTTTATATTGTTATGCTAATTTATTCAATTATCTTATCACGTGATTATTCATTTTACTGTATATAGCCAATTATTGCTTTTGAGAATCAGAGTTGATACATGATTTCGAGATCAACACGCAGACCTATTCTATCATAACCAATGCAGATATTACATTGGTGAGAATGATTAACTAAACATGGAAAATATTTCGTTGAATAAACTTCCAGTCTTTGATCCAACTTCAGATTCGAGCTCTGAAAGTCAACGATGGCTAGCGTGGAAACGGCATTTCGAGATGTAGATAACTGCACTGGGAATCACAGACAGTAAGCAGAAGCGAGCACTTCTACTACATCAAGCAGGCCCTGAAACTCAAGATATTTTTGACACTTTCTGAAAATAGTGGACAAAGTGATTACGACATCGCTTTCACGAATCTTTCAATATAGACAAGCCCATCAACTCACTGGAGAGACAGTCGATCAGTTTTGCACCCGACTAAGAAAACTCGCAACTCATTCCCATGTTATGATACCAAGCAAGAAATCAAAGCTGCTGTCATCCAAAACTGTATCTCAATACGTTTGAGAAGGGGTGCTTAGTGGGAAGACAAGATAGCACTGGATGATTTGCTATCAAAAGCTCCTGTCCTAAAGGCAAGCGAACTCCAAGCTACTGGCATTGAACAATCACTGAGCTCACCAAAGAGCTCATCTGCTCAACCAGACATGGTAAATCGTGTCTCAACCCAGTTTAAACCTGGCCATTCAACACAGTTTAAACCTGGTCATTCAACACGATCACGATGACATAAAAATGTAATCACTGTGGATATTCGTGGCCACAGAAGACCTCGCCTTGCCCGGTGAAAAGAAAAAGTTGCAATCAGTGTGGACAGGCAAATCATTTTGCAAAAGTCTATTCCAGCCATCCCATGTCTTCTCAATCTCACCCGTCCAAATCGACAACACAAGATAAGCAAAAACAACAGCCTATTCGCAAACTAGACGCTGCTCCCTCAGAAGACTCTGACCCTGATGATGAATACTTATACACCATGAAAAACACCAAAGATGCCCCAAAGGTGTCAACACCAGTAGTTCAGCGAAAGTCGATAATGCTGTTAAAAAGCAGTTTATCAGAAGTTGATTATGTTGTTTTTCACTTTGATGAAACATACAATGATGTTTTAAAAAAATCCCAGACGGATTTACATGTTAGCTACTGGAGCACTGCAATCAATGCAGTCACCACTCGATATTAAACATCAGAATTCTTGGGAAAGCAATGTCCAAAGATGTACTTGAGAAATTCAAGCAGTGTATGACGGGTCTAGAACAGGAAAAGCTGTTGCAAGAGTCAATGGGTGGCCCAAAGGCGAGCAATGCATTTCTTTGGATGTTGAATAAAGAACGTAAAGAGGAGGAGCGATCTGATTTAGTTTCCATTGGCACATGCGGCCTACACACTCTACACAATTCATCTAAACACGATGAGAGTGCAACTGAATGGAAACTAAAGAAATTGCTATCTTCAATCTATAAGCTCTTCAACAAAAGTCCTTCTCGACGCAGTGACTACGAAGTTTTAACTGCAGCTATTGAATCTGACTAACCTCTTAAATTTTGTGGTCACCGTTGGGTTGAAAATGAAACTGTTGTTAAAAGAGCAAGATAAATTTGGCCAAAAACTGTGCCAAGTAAATCTTCCTGTTGCTTATTGAGAGAAATCAACAATTTGTAACATTATAGACCAACTTAAGCTACTATTGGCTCAAATAGCCTCTGATCTTTGGAACTACAAATATGGAATGTACTGCCAAATAATATAGAATTCGCAGAAAATGTGAGTATTTGAGACAAAACATGCCTTAAAAGTAGTAGGGCATTTCTTGCAAATGTAGATTATGTAAATATGCACACCATAGTTTATTTAATATTAAATTGTTAATTAAATCTAGAAATATTTATGCTTATTTTATGTCTATTTAATTTACTTTATTAAACACGCGGAGCTACCAGTAGACCAGCCCCCTGCTGTAGCCTTCACTGCATTCGCAGACGCGTGGCCTAGGGCTATAGAAACGGAGATAGGCACCGCCCTATGCACCATTGGGCGCGGGAAGGACTTGACTTTTGACTATTGATTCAGCTTACCTTACATATATATCCATAAAGTGTTAGCTAAATCAAAGAAATTAATATAAAACAAGTTGACACACATACATACAATCTCTGCCAAAAGTACTTGGAACACCAATCAATTAATCCATGGTATTTGATAATTATAATATTTTTGTCTGTGTCGAACGGGTGAAACCCCCTCCCCCCTGAAACAATGTTGAATTAATTAGTTCATTTTTCAGCTAGATTAGATTAATCAGCAACAAGCTGGCGAAAGGAAGGTGTTGAATATGACCTTCAATGGATCGAGAATAAATGTTTTCCCACAGTTTGCAGGGCCAGTAATATATATATTACGACCCTTACCTCGACCTAATGCTAGCAGCGCAACAATGGCATCTGCGAAAAGCACCCTCTCAATTCCATTTTTTTGTAGAATCTCTAGTGCACATTCTAGCCATTGACCATTGCAAATGCACATGGTAGTAAGCTGCTCTCGTAAAATTTCTAGTCTTGTTTGTGCTGCCCGCTCCTGCTTCTCCTTGGCCGTCTCCATTTCCCAAACAAGATGAAGGTCATTAACTTTCTTATCACCCCTATTCAATACGAATGCATACAGTCCTTTATCACCCTTGTCGAATGCAGATTTCGCAAATGCCAGTAGATCTATTCTAGAACGAAGCTTGTTTTTCACAATGACGTTGCTAACGTCAAGATTACAAAGTCGCTTGACTTTAGGCATTTTGGACTGATGCGATGCTTTTTTCTTAGTGGCATTTGTTGTTTTTGGCAAGTCGATTTTCTTGGGGTGGTTACCACTAGTAATATACCCCTTGTCCTGCTTCGAAACATATGTAAACGCGGAATGGTAACCACCATGGCCAGAAAAGTTAGGAACAATGCCATGTCTCTCCTTTATGCAATTTTTTACCTTAAGCCAAGGCTGCAATTTGCTGAGCAAGACGCACATATGAAAATGATACGCGCCATTCTCGTGCTGCTCCTTACAACATGCCAACTGAACAACTGTTACATGGTTACAAACATTTTCAAATACCTTAGTTACAAGAGTGGAAAACTTGTCCCGATCATAAATTTCAGTATTGGCATTACTGTACGTAATCAAGTATACTTTCTTAACGGCTCTAGTACCAATCTCTTCGCAACTGCTGGAAACAATAGAATCTCCCAATGTAGCTTTTCAACTGGAGAACTCTCAAAACTCAGACTACCCATTTGACACAACGGTCAATTCAAATAGCTTAATTCAAATAAATTATCCTCCTTCTCAGGGTAGACTATGCTGTATGAAATTCTAGCAGGGGGCATAACGGATGACGGTGTGATACATGATTTTTTCATGGTGGACGTAGTAGACATAGCATATGATGCTATGCTCACCGCCTATATCATGAGAGTTATGAAGCTAAAACCATCACCAATGACTTCAGCGCCATGGAAAACCCTATAACCTATAT
>WIPJ01000520.1:1699553-1750156 GCA_018155075.1 Cassiopea andromeda
AAAAAAAAAAAAAAAAATTAACAGCTTCCATACTCATTCTGGCAAAATGTTTTTGATTTCCAAAATATTTGTTAGTCTAGAAGCACAATCAGTGAAAAAACTGTTGAATTGAAGTGGCGCACATGGCTACAACTTAGAAACAAGCATGTGCAAATAGTAAAGCTGCCCCTGGCTTTACCCTGGTACGTGTTTACACCAGAACTCATTGTCTTTTGTGCCTGCAAGCACATAGCTGAACACAAAATGTGCCTGCAAGTATAATACAAATTAACTGATAGAAAGCCAAAAAAGAAATTGCTGATGTGGTTCTATTTGGGTTTTAGTTTTACTAAAAGCAGTTGCTTCAATGAAGAACACAATGCAATACATTCAATCATTTTTTGACACTTAAAGGTGACCAGCAATTGCAAAACAAGTTCTGCTAATTCCAGAGATATTTATATTCATCATAGGAACATGAAAAAATTAATTTATTACATTGCATAATCATTTTTTAATGACGTCTGAATTCCTTTATTTGTGACTCACAGGAATAATTCTTTCCATTGTGATGCCATCACCTCTGACATGAGAGATGAACATTGACAGAGTCAAAGACAATGAGCCTAGCAGAAGCAGCTGTCTGAAACAAACAAGTTGCCCAGAGAAAAGCTGCATTACTAACAGCAGGAAGAGATTAGAAAGAGAGGAAGGTAGACAGAGAAAAACTATAGTTGCATTACTTTCCACAAGACCCACTAACAAGCAGCTTACAGTGTATCCTGAGTTTTAAGGAGGGCATCTGATTCATTTTATTGTTTTTCATGTGGGTCATTCCATATCAAATCATCAACACCATTTAACTCTACCTCTCAGAATAGCCTCAAATTTGGTTTAATGATAGATATCTATAAGTTCGAGAAGAATATCAAAACTTTTTGACAATTTCCATCTGGTTTGGGTTTTATGGACAATACAAGTTTTCAAAACTCCCCCCTCAAAAAGTTGGGTTTGCGGTGACATTTTTGAAGCACAATTAAAAGTTATTGTATACTTCACTAGAAAGAGATACATAAATGAAAACAAGCAGCAAAGTATTGTCGAGCATGTATAATTCAAAAATGCCACTTAAAACATCTCATCTAGCACTATGAAGTTGCTATCTTAAAATAAATTGATGTAGGCTCCTGACAAAATATTTTGGTGGTGGTCAAAAATTGAATGTCTCCCTTGGAGGCATACCTTTTACAAACCCTTTTATTATGTAGTCTAAATCTACATAGAACAATCATGCAGTAGACCAAAAGTAGTTTGGGGTGTTAACTCCTTCCTACTCAAATTGCATTGGAAAATTTGATCATTTTTCATATCTAATATAAGCATATGCACTACACTTTTGCAAGAATTATAGTTTGAATTAACATATACAATGTTGTAATTGTATGTTTTAATGAATTTGTAAAGACTACAGTGCAGATACCAGCTGGTGATGTCATGTTGAGAATAAATTATGATCTTTTGGAAGAGATACGCCATGCAAAAAAGGACATATTTGCCATACAGAACTTTGGAGTACACTCTTTTGATAAGAACAATTTTATAAGAACATGAGCCTGAAATTTGATGAAACAATAACAACAAGGTAAGAGCAAGCTTGGGTCTGAAACACTGTCATAAAACATGTTTTTGGACAACGATGCATAACCTTTCCTCTAACATATGAATATGAAATATCCTTTCCTTGTTAGCCTTATCACTTCTAATCTTTGATTTTTCCAAAATAGCTGCCCCAAGCGAAACTAAATACTGTGCTAACATTGTCTATTTATAATTGTTTACAAACCTTTTTAGAGAAAAAAATTGATATGCAAGATAAGCCACCTTGGATGTAGCGCTTGTCTAATGGGTTTTTAACCAATTGAGATATCACATATTTTCCAGCATATTATCTAATTTCTAAATTGCCTACCCCCCCCCCCAATAATTTAAGAACAAAGTAAGGGCAAATCAGCCTAAAAAATTTATAACAATAACAACAGCTAGCCTAAACCTCATCTTACCAGTTCAAATAGAAGAGTGTATATAGAATACTGAGTATTTGGAAGACAAATGGAAAACTTGCACATGCCTGCAAAGTTAGACATTCTTTCCAACAAAGACAACCATTCCTCTATAAAAAAGTTGATAATTTTCAGCTACTCGTGTCTTCTTGAGAGGTAAACTATATCTTCCAACCAAATCAACTATTTTACTTCAAACAATTTGATAACTTTCAATACTTCTCTTTTGGTGTTCCGATTACTGGTTTCTGCCTGACCTGCCAATCTTTCAATAACAGTTTCAAAATCAAAGTCAAAGTCCTTTCCCACGCCCAATGGCACATAGGGCGGCGTCTATCTCCGTTTCTATAGCCCTAGGCCATGCATCTGCAAATGCAGTGAAAGCTACGGCTGAGGGGGGGCTGGTCCACTGGTAGTTCCGCGAGTTTAACTTTCCCACTCCATTCTCATATGTCGAGCGCCAGACGAAAAGGCAATGAGTACCATTTTTAAAGTCTTTGGTATGACTCGGCCAGTGCTCGAACCCACGACCTACCAGTTGTGAGGCGGACACTCTAACTACTATGCTATCACAGAGATCAATGACGGTTTAGTGCTATGAATTTCAACTTATCATTTGTGCTCAACATAAAAAAGCTTGAACAATGGAAACTTTGAAAACCTGGGAAAATGCGCCTGCAGATATCTGGATAGTAAACTTTTGTGCCTGTGAGTGCCGCTCGTGCTCTCATGGGCTTCAATGACCTCTGGTTTACACAATATTTAAAGGAATTAACTCAGGGTGAACTCAGGGTGAACCTACCTCTGGTGCATGATCAGTTTAAAGTGGGTCGAACCCAGGTTAGTTGCATTTACACTACAAAAAATGTAACAAAGGTTAAACTAACCAGGGTTTGCCCCAGGTTAGCTTGTGTAGTGTAAACAGGGCTTAAGTGTAGTGATCACTTAACAGATCTTATGAATACTCTCAAATGAGCACTTGCCCTAGCTTATAGGCCAAATATAGCTTGAATTATTATTGCTTTTGATGTTTTGGGAAATGCAACAGGGACCTGCCAACCCAAATTGCACACACATGTAACTCTAAAATGGAAGATAATTTGGTGAAATTTTCAGGATTTTCTATCAGCAATGAAAGTGAGCAATATCCCAAAATCCATTATAATCTTAGGACATGAGGTCAAAAAAGACTTCAAAGTGTGTTAATTTGACATAGAATGACCACATTTAGCTTTTCTGCTGGGCCAGTGAGAGGACTCAATAGTTGCACTGTCAAAAGCTGCCATGGCTATCAATGATGGCAATTCTTCGCAACATTTTCAGCAGTGATTTTGCAGTCAATTTCAAATTCTCTTAGTTTCATGGTTTTCAATGGATCCCAATAATTCCCTTACTTATAATGAAATTTTTCTAGATTTTCAAAGTCTCCCTTCATATGCCCTGAAAAAATTGTTCCAACTGGTCGAAGTGGAACACATATCGCATGATTAATCAGAATGTTAAATTCATGTTGTTCGATGGATCAAAGATCTCAAGCTTGTCACAGTTTTGATCTGTAATTGTTGGGGAGTGAAAACTATCATGATGAAATTTATTGTCCAGTTTTTCAATTAGTCCCCCACAACCAAAGTGATTGCTTGGCTGTTGCTCAATTTGTGAACAAACTGGTAAGCTAGTCTGACCTCTTGTATATCTTTGACCAGCTTTTAATTGAAGAAGTTTTATTTACATTTTTGGAATGCTGGCAGTGGTGGTGTCTAAAAATTTCAACAAGGGTGTCTCTAGTGCAGCATCATAAATGGATGTGGCCTAGTTCCGAACACACCCATATTTTCAAAAGATCCAGATATGACAATTGGTTTACATCATGATATAATATACCCAACACCTAGAAAGATCTCAATAGCCATGTAGCCGTGCAAAAGTCATCATAGAACTATACAAAACATTTGAGGGAAAACACTGGAGGGAAGGTCAATTTGTCGTGAAAAGCATGGTAGATACGTATATTTTGGGGGCCGAGCCGGTAACTCTAAGCGGCAAATCTTTTCATTTGTACAGGATGTACTTGCATTCTTGTAGTGTATAAATTATTGAGCGCTTCGTGTCTTTTAATCTAAGGCAGGTAATGGTAACTTAGGTGAAAGTGTTTGTACTTGGTAGGTATATTTGTCAATGAAAAATGAAAAAAATGAAAACATTGAGTAAGTTCCTCTTTCATACCTCTTTTCAGTTAAAGTGAGTTTTTTGCTGGATCTTTTGCCAACTAACACTTGTGAAGTTGCATCTAGATGCTCGATCCAAAGCGGTGGTTTTGAGACAGTGCGCATCCTTTCCTCCCAAAACACATTTCGGAATGAAACCCTATGGCCATCTTTCCTATTTACGACGTTTGAGGACCTACTCTTTCTAAACTTTACTGCTGCATCAGAAAAAGTCCTTCTTTCAAAACTCTGAGACATTAATGATGAATTCTTAGTTCCTAGTCGTGTCAAGAGCTGGCGAGAAGATTTAACCCCGTTTTCCATTTCTATCAGCTTTCACAACAAGTTCATTGCATACTTGCAAGGACATGGGGTTCCATTTTGATGGTCGCTGGCTGAGTTATAGATTTCTCATATGTCATACCATTCAAAGAGATCGGTAATGAGCACCGCGGCGTGCACCTCTAATTAACGCTGCGTGTCAACAGCAAACGAGCACTTGTTTATTTCATTTCATTTAATATATTTACTTACGGAGGGTCGCTCTTCAGCAATGAAGCTGATTTTCAAGGGGCCCTCCACTTAACTACTTACAATAAATCTAAAAACAATTGAAAAGGTAAAGATGAACATATAAAAACACCATAACAGCCTGGTATAAGCAATTAGTCAATTACTAGAAACGATTGACATACAAATTTATGTTTTTTTATCTAAAAGGCGCCTTTGCTTAAAAACTGAAAGGAGGGGCACCTGTTTAACTTCAATTTCAAGGATTTTCCCTAATATGGCTTGACCATTCGAAGTACTGTTTCTTGGAAGCCTCAGATCCGCTGCATTACTTCTCAAGTCTCGTGAGCTGCAATCTGAGATACTTTGAAAGAGGTTGCATATATATTGAGCAGCCTAATTATTTAAAGACTTGAAGAATAACAGCTGCGGCTGGAAAGAGATCAAATCAGCTATGTTCATCCACCCTAATTTCTTTATGAGTAGGACATCAAAAGCACTGCTTGTTAGTATCCTAGCAGCTCTATTTTGAAGATTGTGCAGCTGGAAAAGTGTACCCGAGTCACTGCATCCCCACACAGAGCAGCAGAAACGAAAGTGTGGTTCAATTATGCTTAGGTATAGTGATCTTAAACAACATCAAGGCCCTTTTCTCTTATATTCAAGCAGAAATCACTCCCTGTAGTCCCTAAGTTCTTGATGCATGGTTTTCGTGCAGATAAGCATCGAGTGAGTTTTTGACACATTTAACGATAGCTGATTTCCTTCCTTCCATAAACCTAGGCTTGCGAGATCATTATTTATGGTTTCATTAAGTTGAGAAAAATCCTGAGATTGAAAAGTAAGGCTTGTTCCACCAGCGTGCATGAAGACAGTGGAGGCCTTAACAACTTGAAGAAGGTCATTTTTGTAAATTGAAAACAACAGTGGCCCTAAGCAAGACCCTTTTGGAACACCAACATGAATGTTGCAAATATTAGAGTCATAGCCTCCAACTCTACAATATTTTCTACGATTAAAATGATAAGAGCTAGACCACAACAACTCATTCAGTTGAAGGCCATGGTGCTCTAATGTATGGCATAGTATCGCATGATCCACTGTGTCAAATGCTTTCTTTAGATCTATGAAAACTGTCCCAGAGATGCAGCCATTATCCATTCCCCGATACCACTTATCGGTGTTATTTATTAAACTGGTGACTGTAGAATGGAGCTTTCTATAGACAGATTGGCCCCAATATATTAGATTGCTTTTGCTAAGGTAGTTATAAAGCTGATAAAAAATTAGTTTCTCAAACAGCCTGGCAACCACTGGGGGAACAGAACTAGGCCGGTAATTTTCTTTGCATGCCCTGTCACTCTCCTTAAAAACAGGTGTGATCCTGGCAATTATCCACTTATCTAGGGACTGGCTTCATTCTATAGAGGTGTTAAGCAAGAGAACAAGGGAGTTTTTGATATAAAGAAAAGCCAATTTCAAAAAGTAGCTGGAAATGTTATCATTTCCAAAACTTTTTGACGATTTGATTTTACCAATTGCTTCACTGATGTGTTGTACCCGGATTGAATTGAAGACAAAAGTACTGTTAAGTGGATTGATATCATAGTCACCTGAAAGCAAAGGATTTGGAGATTTATCAATTTTTTTGCGAGATCTCTTCCTACAGAACAGAGATATTTGCTCATAGCATTAGAGATCTCTTTCTTAGTGATAATTTCAATGCCTTTATCACTTGTTATGTGCATATTAGTAGACTTAGATCTCTAATTTAATAACTGCTTCATTGTTCTCCACGATTTTACCATGTTGCCCTGAGCTTGGATAATTTTTTCTGAGAAATACTGACCTGCCTCCTAATATAAATATTGATTCTATTCACCTTGTTTTGAATTTTCTGTAGGACTCCATAATTTAACTGCTTCTTTTTCTAGTTTATTTTTATGATCCTTGTTTATCCAAGGACAGTATTTCTCAGACACCCGCGTTAACTTAATTGGAGCACGTTTCTCAATTATCATGTAAAAATATTAGACCAGCCATCAACAAGCACATTAATATCGACAGGTCTGCTAACTACTCTATCCCAAATTGTCTGAGACAAGCAGTTTCATCAAAATTTTCATGGACCTTGTTTTGATCACTTTATGATCTTTCCTTTGTGCTCCATAAAACTTAAGACAATATACTAAGTAAGGATCACTCATAGAGACTTGCAGTACCCCAGAATCGACAAAATTATCAGTACATGTTATTGCAATGTGATCAATGAGTGAGGAAGTTGTTAAACTAATCCTTGTAGGCTCTTGAATAAGCTGCTTGAATCTGAATAGATCATATACTTGACTCAATTGACGAGCGTGATTTTCAATAGGTTGATTAGCTATCCTTTTGGTTAAACCACAATTTGTATCACCTAAAAGAATTACTTCTTTACTTTCATTATCAAGGAAGGAAAGGACAGGTTCTAAATTCTCAAATACCCTGATTGGATCCTTGGGAGATCTATACCAAGCTGGAACCAAGAAAGAGTTATACTTATGGGGCAAAATTTCAATACTGATTAACTCTATGTCTTCAATGGGAACATCCGTTCTTTGATTAAATCTGATGGAATTCCTAACATAAACAGAGACCCCACTACCCCTTGCAGAGCACTCTAATCGCTCTTCTTGGTAGCCTGTTTCTTCTTGGTAGCCTGTTATAATTGTCAATTCAGAAGGATTACCTGGGTCCATGTGAAAAAGTGCTTGGACAAAAGTTATAGCTTTTTACTCACCTGCGAAGCCTATTCTTTTTGATAGGCCGCAAAGAAAATTCTCAACAGATGTCTTCTTGTTTGCGTTCCGTGGCCAAACGTGTGAGCAAAAATCATAAAAGTACTGATGATAATAGCCCAATTGATCACTGATAATTCTGTTACTTGACTTATTCCTACGTTTTCTTCAAGTTTGAACCAGTGTTTTCAATTTGAAAGCAACGACTCCTAGGCAATCCACTGTGCTTCGATACGGCAATCATTTGATCGTACAAGGGTATGCTGTAGTATCTGCAATATGGCACTTGTCTCGTACACGATATCAGAAAAATACATATCTAGGCTTCAAGATCAATTTTCGTGCTACAATTTGATATGAAAACTTTTATCTTAGCGCAAAGAAAATTACCAGTATTGCCAATCTGAAGTTTTGAGCAATTTTCTCGTCCCGCATGAGATAAGGCAGTAAATGTCCATCACAGAGTTGAAATTCATAAGCAGCTTGTTAGGTTCTAAGAACATTTTCTTTCAGTTTTTCATAGTTTTCATAGCCTTTCAACATTCAGCCTGTATCAGAGCCATGTTTGTGTTTTTGGAAAAAGAAAGAAAGTGAAGTCTGGAAGCTCTTCATTGCTAACAGGTATTGTCAAAGCTTCGTTCTGCCACCTTGTTGATAACAATACGTCCTCCGCTACATAATATTAGGGAGGTTTAGATCCAGTACGAGTACGAGTACGAGTTTTCAACTGCGCAACCGATCTACGCATATTGAGAGGGAATCACCATCACAACTCGTACTCGAAGCAGCCGTTCAGTACGAGTTTCTCAGCAAATCTCGTACTGAACAGAACGAGTTTGGAATTGATAATATTGGCAAAAGTAAATATGCAATTCATAAGGAATTGCATCGATAAAAAGCAGATAATCAAAGGCAACCTCTTTTTTTGAAAAGAAACACAATGTAAAGCCTTATTTAAGAGCTGTTGTCGTGGAACCACTCGGTCATAATAAACTTCTGGAAAGGGCCTAGCCATGGAAGGGGACTAAATGGAAAAACTTTCACAGAACATATATTCCAAAGTTGAACGAGGGACTTAAGTTATTGTCAGTTCAAGAATAATCCAACAGCATCCTCACGACTCGGAATGTCATTCTTGTTCAAGCGAATTTCAGACAGCGATTCAACTTCATTCACGAGAGCGAAAGTTCAGTAAAAGAAGGCACTGCCTTTCGAGGGATGTAGTAATAGCTTCATGTTTATCTTCAGAGTACGATAGGGTCCTATAATATGCTACAATTCACTAAACCATTTGAATATAGACGCAGATCTATTGATTTCAATAAATCCCGGGGTCGTTTTGAAGGCGGAGTACGATTACGAGTACGAGTGTCAAGCTACGCGGGAGGTGAACTCGTACTCGTACTGGATCTAAACCTCCCTATTACCTACGGAGCCGCAAGTTAGCAAATATCCTTTCCTATACACACACTTTTTCGTATGAATCTTTGTTTCATTAAAGGATGAGTGACACGGAATTTTCCGCCAAATTTTTTTTTTACTTAATCGTGAAGTAAAATGCTATTTAAACACAGTGGCTAAATATTATTCTTTTCTTCTTTCGTTTAGCCCCCTATTACTCTGATTGAAATAATGGCGGGAAAGGTATCACATGACACTATAATGTAGATGCTGACTGGCTTTGATTGTTACAAGTTGTTTGTTGCACAATTTTGCAGTCAATAAAACGCTTTTAAACGATTTTGAAGTAAGATATCAGAGTGCTTCTTTTGTAAATAATGTCTAGACAAGTTAACCTTGTAAATAGCCAGTAATTGTAATGACAGGCCTCATTGCATCGCTTACGGGTAAACACCAGAAGTAGCTAAATAAACTGAGTACCTGTTAAGAGAGCAGCTATCTAAGCCTGGATGTTCTATAGCCCCCTTTTTTCCAATAACATGATAATAACTTCAATTTCCCTGCAAAATTTTACCTCAACTGGGTTGTCCACCTTAACATAATTTCTACATGTCCATCCAAGTAACAAGTTTAGGTTCGGGAAGTCTGCCCTAACACAAACTGTCTGTAACAAATAGCACTTCAAGTATGCTTCGATATTAAAAAGAGCAACTCGCCAGTAGGTATTTTCAACTTGCTCACTTGTGTATTCCTCTTCTGTAATTTTTTAGGGTTCTTGTTGGTCGCCAGTGTTTTGATCAAGCCTGGGCCTAATGCTTAGGCCTAAAGTATAAGAACACTATTGAAAACGACTATTGGTATAGCATAACAACAGGGTTAACTAAACCAACAGAACTATGCACAGATATGCGATATCGCTTCGAAACTTAATTCTAAATTGAAAATATGACTCTAAGACATTTACGTAAGTCTCAACACAAGCCTGAAATATCACACTTCCACATCACAATTCTCTGGAGTATCCTCAGAGCTCATTGTTTCCGCGATTATATCTGCTGTACTGGCTTGTCAAGTGGTCCATGTTGGTATAAAACATTTCCAAAGAGTTACATGTTATAATATCCAAGTCCAGTTGAAAATCAGCCACGCTGTTTCCGAGGTAATCGATATTTTATAAATGAATGTCTCAAACTGCTACTTGCAGCAAAGATAGCTTAATCCCAAGTTGTCAACTGTCACGTCATAATTTCACGTGACAAAAACTAAAATCGCTCATACCATGCCTCCTAAAAGAAATTTTGAGTCAATATCAGGACAGAAATTGCTTCTAGTAGATGCTCTTTAACTTAGTGAGGAAAAGCGGTAGGGTAAATTCCGTGTCACTTATCCTTTAAGGGCCAGAATATGAACCTCAAAGGTGTTCATTAATTACCTAATCTCATCAAGGTGACTACGTATACCATTGAAGTTAAGAGAAGCAATTGACATGCCCCCTTTGAATCCACGCCGCTAATGAGACAGTGCAGGGCGGCCATTTGAAAAGTTTTCAAAAAATTTTTGCCCCCATTAAAAGCAGTGGGGAAAATATGTTCCCCTGCATCACTACCGATAGGCACACAGCCATCACCCAGACTGAATGTGATCAACTAGATTTTTAGCGAATAATTTGTTTTCCTCAGGTGTAAGGTGCATTCCATCTCTATCCAAGTGCCAAAAGGTGCTGTTTCCATGGTCGATGAGATCCCACCCTTGAGAGAGACAGAGATGTTTAATGGCTTCATTTATCTCAATAATACTTATGTTCTTAGGTGTGTCATAACCTTGAAAAAACACAAATGAAGTTGTTAATTTCTTTCAGCTGCTTTCAAGCAGAATGCGCATTTCCGGTGATTTTATCCGGCTTTGCTTCCTTTGTGAATTATTACTTTATCGGTCTTTGTTAGTTCACTCTTCATTGTCTGCTTCTGGTGAGATAAAATCTGATTACTTCTTAAGCCACCAAGGCGCTTCGCGGAGATACGTTCGGGAAGAACCTTGCAATCATTAAGTCTCCACACATGTGAATCGCCTAGAAGAGGAGCATTTTTCTTTTGGCTGACGACATTTCCGGCTGTCTTGGAGCTATGCGAAGTTCTATTTCGTTTGTTACCTGCAGTGTTCTTTACCGATTTATTCCTTTGGTCTCATTGTCTGCTATTGTTATTGGCCATTGATTTGCTTTTGTCTATTGATGTTCCTGCTGTTGTAGGTGTTGAAGTGTTGATATACTTCTGGCTGTTGACCAGTGGCGTAGGGTCAGGGTATTCAAGGTATTCACTGAATACCCTACAATTTTCAGATAAAACAAAAAACTGCAATGTTAATGGTCATTGAAATGGCAAATGTAGTTGCCTTTCTACCTTTTAGCTCTTCTAAATTTCAACATAGTGAACGCTGAAGCTGCGAGGCCTTAAGAGAGAAAGAAGAACTTCATGTTATACTTAAATCTGTCACGAATACGTAGTGAATACCCTGGACGGTGCTCAACCAATCAAAATGGTCCATTTTAGTCAATAAATTACTCATTAATCTGTGAAAACAATCGGATGGGACGCAGACATTTTCCAGCGTCCAGCCTCAGTAATTGAGCAACAGTCAACTGTCGTTCGCAGCCGTAGTCTCAATTCCAAGTTCATGAAAGCGATCATGCCTGTTTTGGAAAAGGATGCAAAAGTATTTATGGAAGAATTAAAAGAGAGTTCCATGGTTTTACATTTTTCAGTAAACAATCTATAATTACACTTGTTTGCCATTTTTCTGGTAGTAGCAATTGTGAAAAACAGTGAGATGTAAGTTATTCATTAATCTCTCTGACCTAAGGCGACTAGGCCAGTTTATTCACCGAATGAATCTCTCGAAAACATTTGTGTAGTGTTCAGTTGACATTTTTGACAAGTTCATTTTCTACTACTTCCGCTGTGATGCGTACTTCCTGTTATCCGATAACACTTCCATACGGGGTGTTTACTAAACAACCTGTTTGGCCATATTTATGCTCAGGTTCAAGGAGCCACACCCAGCTATACCCAAAAACTTAAAGAAACTTATGATAGAATACCCAGTCGAAGAGGTTACGCTACGCCACTGGGTCTTGGTAACCGTACCTATCATTTTCTGGTTGACTTCAATTCCCTGAAGTTCATTCAAGGTTGGGTTGTCTTGAATGACTTATGACCATTTATTCATTTTGAATTACGTTTAAATTACTTACCAGGTTGGAAAACTTGCACTCACCTGCTGCTACCATGGTTAAATATGCTGTTAAGCAGCTACATGTGTTCCCAGCTCGCACCAAATATGAACCCTACTCGTATCTCAGAAAATTTTCTTTGCAATTCATGCCGTTTCTCCCAGAGTGCATTCCATGTAATTTGCATGCAGAAGGTACAGCAAGGAATCTGTGTGGTTCGCCGAAAACTTGTTCCCTAAAAGAACTTGAAATTTGTACGCCAGAAAAGGGAAATTTGTTCCTGTACTGTAGCCATGTTACTTTGCAGTGCTTTCATGAGGCACAAGTCAAATTCATTACTTTACGGTGCAAGAGTGCATTACTTTTTCCGGTGCAAGGGCCCGGAAAAAACTTTTAAAATAAAATTTCTCCGAAGGTTGGAAGAAGCCATTTGGAATTTAGTTGTTGCAAATAACAGAGCCATTTTGCTAATCGTTTAATCAGAATTTACTGAAGGTGTGTTAGCTGATCTTTCGTATGAGGTCTACTATAAAGCCCAGCATGGTTGGGCGGGAGAAAAATATGGAGATTCTTAGTTGGCCGGAAGACGGTACTTTGACATTGGCTTTTGCAAATACAGTTTTCTCATAAGAGAGCAATGTTACCAATCTTTTATGCAAAATATGGACAAATTGTGTTAGACATTCATTCGTATCTAGAGTCTACTTTGGACCCACCATAGTTGGACCCGGGAAAAGTTTCTCATAGCAAAAGATACGTAACATTTGTTGTATTTTTTACTTCCGTACAATGCGCGGGTCGAATTACATCATCTATTCGTATGCAAAAAGCAACATTTACGCTTCTCTCAGAACTATTCGTCATTTAATCAAAAAATTGCATGTGTATTCGCCTATTTCATTCTTTCATATCCATCCTGATATAATTTTCATGATGTTGGAGAATACTTCTTTGGCAGATAATTTAACTTTAAAATTCTCATTAGCAGATTTCGCCATTGCTTTGGCCTGTTGATTTTTTCATTTTTTGGTAGATGAAGAAATAACATCATTTTCTATCAAACTAGTTCATAAATCGAAAAATTAATAGTGTATCTGAATAGGTTCATTATCAAGGAATATCATAACAAAATTTTATTAAAATATTTTTGACGATTTCTGAATGATAATTTGAATTTTTTTCTTGAAAGCACGATCGTGTGCTTGCAAATCTCTTTCTTGACAAGCATGAATAAGATCGTTTCCATTGGTGGTGTTGGTCAAAAAATTAAAATTATCTAGGTTGGTCATCCTCTGTATCCCTCCGGCTCTTTTTCCCTTCACTTTTTCTGTTAGCGATAGATTTTCTATGCTCTCTTCTCATCACATACCCTAAAAACGTCATTGTCCTTTTGCTTGATTGTCTGCAATAGTTTGCACTTTAAGTAAATGATTGACAATATTCGCTCATATAATATTTTTTCAATCCATGAAAACTTCAGCATTCCTCTTGTAAACCACACTTCGGTTGCCTCTAAATGCTTTTGCATACCAGAGAAGGTGCTCCATATTTCACAATCATGGTTAGTTGAACTAAAATCAAATCACCATGATTCAGCTGACAACCAAGCAAATGTTATAGAATTGTGTCAAAATGGCACGAATCAATATTGTCAGTCAGGTTTGGCGCTCATGGGATGAATGCTAGCCTGGAATTCTATCACCAACACCAGCCACTATCAGAAAAGAAATTGAAAGTACAGGGAAAATTGTACAGGCTTAAACAGAAACAGTGGGAGACGACGAGCAGCCAGTTCAGATGAAAATGTGCGTAGAGGTTGGTTGCTTTTGCAACGTAATGGTTTTTTATCCTCAAGAAGAAATGGCCTTAATATTTCTAGAAACTCATTCTCAAGAATTATACTATTGGGCTTGCGGTTTCTCTCCTATGTTTTGGTTAGAGAGCAGGAGCTTTTAGACCGTGATCTTGTTCAAAGGAGTGAATTTTGTAATTGGCCTTTGGAGAAAAGCAAACAAAATCGAACATTCTTGCCAAATTTGATAACATCGGATGAAGACATTTTTTCCTTTAATTCCGAAGTCATCAGAAAAAATGTTTTGTCCTATGCAAGGAGCTGGAAAAATGATGGCATGAGTGGGACTGTTAGGAGATGAACGAACTGAGTTGGCCCATACTTCGTAAATGGCAAACTTGACACTAGGTAGTACCTATCGATAGTACGATATAACGTAATTCATATAGATTTCCTAAGCATGATGATAGATTTTTTTGTAACGGATGTATCAGTTTTTAGTTTAAACCAGGTCCCTTATTGATTACGTTGCCGATAGGAACTGAAAAGGTTTTAGCCTGTATAAGCATATCTATTATTATTACTATTATGTGTGCTAAATTTCAACACAAAGCAGTAGATCTAAGATGCTTTGGAATAGTCTCTTTGAATGCAGGCATCAACCAGATGCCAAAGAACTCACATGTCCTTGAACCAGGTAATAGGAATCAAGAACCAATATTAATATTCTAGTTGTCCCTAAAAATGCAGTTTTCTGCACATGTTCGACATGAATGTGTATCCCTATTTCCATAACGAACTTCTCAAATCGATATGATATCGCTCTCAATGCTTCAACAACAATCGGGATTACAGTCACTTTCCGCATATCCCATAATCGCTCTACTTCACCCTTTAATGGTTTTTACTTATCTATCTTTCTCATACGCCATGGCATCACCAGGTATTGCAATATCAACAATTCTAACTTCCCTTTTGCACTTGTCCACTACAACAACGTCCAGTCGGCGGGCTTGAATCTCTTTATCACATTAAATCATTTTTTTTGTCGTTGCGCATTCACTGTCAACGTAACAAACATTGACATGTTTTTTTCATCGTAATGTCAGTCGCTTTATTGCAAAGAATTGAAATACCATTAGCTGTCTTTATGCCTTCCAAAAGCCTTTGATGAGCACATGTCGATAGGCATTCTGTCAAGAGACACGTCCCCTTACTTCTTTTACATTTCATATCATGGATAGTCTTAGAGTCATCTGCTACAAAATGCAGAGTTTCCAATAAATGGTCAAGGAATCGCAGAGGTACATTTCCTCTTGCCATCAAAGCTACAGTGTTCAATTCCACTTTCACTTAGTTGCGATTCAATGACTCCTCAAGGAAAATTTCAATTGAACGATTAGATTCAACTTATTAGTGCCATGTGCGCAGCTGTTTTTGAATGTGCAATTAGCTCTGACTTCCCAGATGCCAGGTCTTTATCACAAACTTTACAGTACGTTTTGGACACTTTTTGACATGCAAAGCCATTTACGAGCCCATGATTCCTTCTCCCATTCTCTGCAATATTTTTGTGCTCGATATTTTTTTCTTGCACTTTTCGTGGCATTGCGATTAAAAACTCTATACGAATGGTTACTGAACACGCCAACTTCAACAAAATGAGTCAGATATTGTTACGACAAACTATGAAATCGCATGACATATGTTTCTGAAAGTGCACACATACCTTTCCGATTCACAGTGACACTATCAGGTGACACTTGAAAAATTGAGAGGCATCCGTTCTTTAACACACACGGAAAGTGGCTAATATACAATCAAAAGATGGTACGTTTTGATGAAAAGTATCTACATTTCATGGTTTATCCTGTAGGTGCTACTTACTACCTGCAAATCTTCATACCTACCTACTGTAGGTAGAAGTACCTACGAGTGGCCACCTTGAGTGAAGGTATTTTTTGCAAATTTCTTTGCTTTTATCTAGGGATGTGTATATTGGAGGGCGTGGGCCGTGGGGGGGCGTCACGCCCTCCAATATTTTCAAATTTGCAAGAACGTTAGTCAAATGGCAGCCATGCTGGAAGAGAGTTGGCAACAGCAATTTCTGTGATCTTATTTCTTTTTAGTAACAATAGTTGGTCAGTTGGTGAAAGCGCCCCCCCCCCAACAGAGTGTGTCTCGGCATATCACTGCTTTTAGTTCATTTACAAGTATGAGCCCTAAAAGAAAGGAGCTCTTTAGGAAACATGGTATTGAGATACCACAGCCTGGAAATGCACAATGGTTCAATTGTTCACTTACAGAAGGTGTAGCTTTTGAAAGCTGCCTTGCAATCTATAGTTCAAAATCCACAAACTTGGGATGATTTTACTCTTTCAATATCAAGTGGATTATTGCAGCTGCTTAATGGCTTTCTCTTTCATTTCTTAATTGCCCTTTTTAGCAAAATTTTGCAGCAATCGTCTATTCTTTACATGGTTTTGTAGAACAGAAAAACAGATCCTAGCTATGGCATTGGAAATATAGTTTTCTTGACATCCTTGGTGAGTTGAGGTCAAAATAGTCCTATAATGAGTTTTTTTGCTTCAGTAGTTCAAGTAGCTTGTGAGCCAGCCAAAAGCAAGGTCGGGTATGAGGCACAATTATAGAAGACTTTTCTTTGAAGTCTTTGATAATGCTTCTGGTGTGTTACAGGAGCAATTTCTTGATTTTAGAGACTTTGCTTTTCTAGATCTAGTCAATCCCCATTGTTTCATTAATTGGAAGAATAGTGTTCCTGCTGAGAAGTTGGAGTTATTGGAAAAGATATATGGTCCTCTTTTTAAACTTTCTTTGCTTGAACAGTAACTTTTGTTTATTCATAGAGATTCTGATTTCCATAAAGCAAGTTCTCAAGAGGTATTAGATTACATCAACAATCTCAACTTGCAATCATGTTTTTCAGAAGTTTTCAAACTTCTGTTATTAAACAAATGCTATATCTTCCTTATCATTAGAAGGGTCTTTTTCATGATTGAACAGAATTGAAACCTATTTGAGAAATAGGATAGAGCTAGAACGCCTTTCAATTCTTGTGTTGAATATCTATGCAAAGAGACATATTGAAAGAGCTAGAAAATATAAGTCTGTTGCATCCCTTAATTTTAGATAAGCTCATAACGTTTCACAATATGACATTAATTATCATATTATGTGTCAGATGGATTCTCTTTCCTAATTTGAATTATTCCTATAGAAGGAATCCAGTAGAATCTTTAGTAGAACATCTTATATGTGTTGATCACATTTTCTTTGTTATTATCATTCAAGGAAGCTCCAATTAATCACTTATTTTTTAAGCAAATCAGTGCCTCCATTTGTTGAGGTTTGTGAAGATGTAGCCATTACTCAAAATTACAACAATACTAACTTTATCATAATGCGTACGCAAAACATATACAGTTTGATTGATAGGTGCTAAGATTGTTTACTCAACACCTTTTAAGTAAATACTACTTTTCATTGGACTTTTATAGCATGGAATCACTATTTGTGTCAGAAATGTGACAAGGCACTTTTCATTAGGGGGGAGGGCATTTTGACCATTTGACCAACTACCGTTACTAAAAAAAGAAAATGCTGTTACCATTTATCTTGCAGCATGGCCAACTTTTGACCAATTTTCTTTCATTTTTGAAATATTGGGGCATGCTGTCCCCCCTGTCCCTCTCATAAGCACATCACAGTACTGTGTTATAGATTTTGAGAATTAGATAGAGCAAGGGGGGGAGGTTGGGGTAGTAGAAAGCTTCTTGTGTTTATGACATGCCTCAATGTATCTGAAACAATACCGCTATTTTCTTGTGAGCTATGTCCTCGGACATACATAAATCAATTTAATAGTTAGCAAACAGAGGAAATTTCACTACTATGTTGGAAGCCAAAGAACTTATTCAGGTTGCTTACCCCCAATTCCTTCATTGCCATGGAATTGGTGGGGTTCCTTAAGCCTAAATGGAAACTCAAGCAAGAGGCAAACCCTTGACGTGGGGCTTGAGCTTAACTCAATATCTTACATTGAGAGCTAATTTGCCCTGGCAGTAGCAGCTTGAATGCTAAGCTGCACCTGATTAGTAGATAGTAATTATACATTCATGTATTAATGTAGCCAGCAAAAATTACGGAGCTTAAGCAGCACACACGCTAACGTTTACATTAGCTACATTGCGTCATAATCTATTGTCCTAGTATCTCAATGATATCAACACCTGTAGAATCATGTGAGCAGCCAAGTTTTGAAGGGGACGTCCCTAACGTTAGCGTGTCTACCCATTGTTCATAACCGTTAGCTTTTGCTTTTTCAACACATTTTTTCATGAAGAAATTTGCCTTCATTACCAACGTAGATATGATAAATGCTGCGAAGTAGGCAAAATATTTATGCTTAAATTCAATGTTTTAAAAATCTAATGGCTTTCGCTTCTTTTCATTCATTGATATGCAGAAGAGAGGCGGTTGGGCAATGCCGTTGGCTTACATTGCGTTTAGCTTATGATATCTATCATTCTTCGCACTGTTGGAAATCTTTGGAATTTTTTAAGACACAAAATAGCAGTGAATATTAGATAAAAGGGTACACTAGGTGTTACGGATTAATATATGTTGCTTGCCAAATGCACCTTTGAAACTTGCATAAATAGATTGCTACTGCACTCTATTCAGCAAAAGAAATAGATGGAAAAAGCATACCATACGTTTGGTATCAGGCATCTGCACACGTGCATGCCCTCATGTCTGGTCGTACGATTGTGACGTGGAAGTGTGCTGTCATCTCATATGTGAATGCTAACGTTAACGTTAGCGTATATGCTGCTTAAGCTCTCTATTGGCTGATAACTCATACTTCTTGAGCAGGATTGCATTGCACATGCGGGATCAACTTTGCGCATGCACTATGTATTTTGCATGACCAACTCCTTAGAGCTAGCTTCTCCACTGCTCTGGTCTTGTGCTGCCATTATGAAACCCTCAGTCTCTGCTTTGAGTCCAGTGCATCTCAACCATTGGTGGGTATTAGTTTGGTCTATATCAGGGTTATGAGCGAGGTAGCATAGTGGTTAGAGCGCATGCCTCCCGTGCAGAAGGTCTACGGCTCAAGCCCGACTCGATGCCCTGACTGAATGCTCACTCACTGTTCACCCAGCAGCAAATGGGTACCCAGTGGGAACACTGGGGAGATAAAGGTGGCGAGGAAAGGAACTGGCCACCCTACCTCAAATGCCGATGGCTGAGCATAAGTGTCCTCTCTAACAGGCACTCCCCTACGTACGAAAGTATACGGGACTACATTTACTTACTTATATCAGGGTTATTGCTTCGTAGTGCATATTGGCCATGTAACGGCTTCTGCTCCCATTTACTTTTGATTGCATCTAATCCTTTTCTTTTTTGTCTCCTGTTTTATAGTTTTTGCTCGTTTCGTTGGTTGCACTTCACTCATTTTAATCGGTGCTAGTTCTAGCTCAGTCATAAACTTTTTACTTTGGCAACTACCAGAGTGGACTTTTTTGGTTTTCTCGTGCCTGTTTACAAGGTGTAACATCCAATCCTGGGTTGAATCTCAGTATGTTTGAAGCCCAATGGTTATGGTCTTATAAAATGATTCTAGTTGCAGCTGTCCTTTTCCACCCTCAGATCTTTGAATATAAAGCATCTCAACATCAGCTGATGCAGTTATTTCTGGCATTGAGCTCAGTTTGGAGTATAGCTCTAACTCTACGATAGAATTCTTTCCTGACTTTTCCTCATTAGCTGCATTGGATACCCCTTCAGCTTCCACGATACCTAGGTATTTATATGTCCTTTCTTGCTCCAGTTTTTAATAGTGGTGCTTATATCAAGAGCAATATTTTCAGTTTAGACAATTTTTCCTTTTATAAATGTAACTTTGGCACATTTATCTATTCCAGACTGCATCTCGATACAATCACTGAACTTTTTCACAGTATCCAATAACCCAGTAAGTTCATTATCTGTAACGGCAGCCAAGCCTCTGCGTAGTCTTTTTCTTTTGTTTTGTAGTTTTTTGTTTTCGGCACGATGTTTTTTTGTTGTTGTTGAGTTCGAAATCGAAAAACCAGCAGTTACACGCTTATAAAGCAGTTTAGAGATATATAGATATAGATATCGCAGGTTTCAATTCAAGTATTAGTATTCGCATTTTGGTCCAAGTATTAGTTGGTATACATTGGACACTTATATTCGTTTATTTAGCCACCATCGAATGTTCGGACAAACTGTAAGTTTTTGCCATTGCATGGCATGTATATCTCTTAGACTTTAAGCATCGTTTCATATTGTTTAGTTTATTTTATATCGCTTCGTTTTATGTTGTTAGTGCTTAGTTTTCTCGTTAAGATTAATTTGCTTCGTTTTTGTCTGTTTGTTGTAGTTTAAGTGTATCAAGTTTATCAGTGTTTTTCATGAATGCCGTTTATCAGAAATTGGATGGAATTTTATGGAAATATCCAGGAATGCTTGATAGTTCAGTAAAAATTATCCCAATTGCCTGTGTGAATCGTCTAACAAATGACATTTTTTCGGTTAGGCTTAATATCAGGCAGTTACATTGTCATTCCTCGCAAAAAGCTTTAAATCATCCATGTAAAATAGGCGATTTATTGACTTACCCATAATCTGATAACCATAGCCAGCACTATTAAGTTGAATTGATAAAGGGATCAATGAAATACAAAATAGAAGTGGTGAAAGCGAATTTCCTATGAAGATTTTATTTGTAGATTTTCTGTCTTTGTCATACCATTTGCATTAGTAAACCTAAAGCTGGTATTCCATAATCCCATATTATATTGTAAAAAGTTAATAATAGTTGATGAAAGCTTAAACATATCAAGAGCCTTCTTCAGCATCCGGCCATGTGATACACTACCAAATGCCTTTCTATATTCTATCCAAGCCATGCTTAGATTCCGAGGGTTCCTTTGACAATTTTCCATCAGCATACGATTTATCAGTAGCTGATCTTTGCATCCATAGGATCCTTTTTTGCAACCTTTTTGCTCTAATGGGAAGAGTTTGTTAGCTTCCATGAATGTGTACATTCTATCTGTTAGTATCGATGTAAGAATTTTATAAAAAGTTGATAGACATGTGATTGGTCTATAATTTTTGGCATTTGCGGTCTCTGTTGTCTTAGCAAGGAGATAGGTGGTCCCTTCAGCAAGCCAATTTGGCATTTTATCAGGTTAAATGACCTGGTTCTCAGATATCTTTTTGCCAAGAGCTCATGTATTGCCAACATGTGATATAGCCAGTAATTTGGGATGTTATCTATACCAGGAGACTTCCACTTTTGTGACTTTATTAACGCATACTCCAATTCCTCAATGTTGATATCATCCCATGATTGTATCTCAATATCTTTGTACTTCTCAGCCACTCTGTCAATCCATTCGGCATCTGCATTAAAATCTTTATCGTTGCTCCATACATTACTCCAAAATTCCTTATTTCATTTTCACTTGGGGTATCCTTCATCTCAATAGTTTCCATGCCAATTTCACTATCAAGCCTTTTGGATCGTCCTTAAAAATCTTATTTTGTCGAAAGAATTTTGTTCTTATTCATACCTACGAATTCTTTGAGCTTTCAATTGGATTTTCTGTTTTAATATTTCTTATATTTCAGGGCTTCTAGTTGGTTCAGAAGATAAATTGTACTTGCAAATAACTTTTCTTGCTTTACGAGTTTTGACAGATGCTCCCTTTGATAGTTCCTCCAGGATAGATAATTCTTCTCTAAAATGTTCAATCTCTCTTTCGACCCTTTCTCTCCATTTTGGCTTCTTAAATTCATTTGGTTTGGGTTTCTTGTCCTTAAAATTGTTGGTTTTGGAACTGACTACATAAGCGGTAGCATATATTAGTTGGTTCATTTCAGTAAGATCTGGTTCGAATTCTTCTAATACTTCTTTCATTGTATAATTTACAATCTCTATCTGCTTCAAAGCTTGTTTATTATTTCTTACCTTAACTAGCGACTGTCTGTCTTTCATTTCTATATTCTTTATTTTGGCATATTCTCTTATTATCTCATTTTTCACTTGACTTAACACAGTTCTGTTTTGTTCTGCAAAAGTTAGATCATAAACTCCAGTTCTGTTTGCACCCTCTTTTTCTTGGCGTTCAATATTATTAGCCTCTCTGACATTTTCTCTGACTTCTCCTCCTCCATAAAAACCCGTATTCTTTTCTCTCTGCCAGTCATTAACCTCATTCACAGTTTTGGTTTGAGACTTATCTGTCTCTTTCTCGCTGCTTTGGGTTTCAACCCAAGCCTTTTTCTTGATCACTTCCATTTCAGCGTCAGTATAACGGTTATTCTTAAGGATATCTTTACGGACATTTGCTAGCTTATTGCAGTCAAGATAATCTCGTGGATGTTTAGAATGTGTTTTCCAGTTAGTAAAAGTTGTTTCTCTGACATTTCTGCCTGATGGTTTATTAAGTGCACAGTAAAATGCAAATAAATCTTCTTTATATTCCTCTCTAGTCCACTTTATGCGTGTCATTTCCTTTTTGGTTGCATTTGCTGTTGTTCTTGGTAGATCAGGGTTGGGTTGATCCCAGTTCTGATGACTATCTAATGATTGAGAGAAATCTGTTCCAGTAGCAGACTTTTTGACCTCAGCCTGGTTCCTCGCTAAGGGACGCGGTCCTTGGTTATCCGCGCTACGACCGATGCGGCATGATTTTAACCTGGTTTTCATATTAGCAATAGATCGCATTTTATTCTTGCTGCCAAGAAGTAAATTTTAGGTTGTACCATCACCAGCATTTTTTAAGAGACACCATCTCAATAATCAGGGGCATTTTATCAGTAGTTCACCCAGGTAACCCGGAACCACCGAAAAGATGCTCCTGTTGTAAATCAGAGTTTTCCTTCTCTTAGGAGATCTACCAGCCAAGGTTTAAGGAGTTTCTCCTACCCTTCGGTTTGAATTCAGAGTTTTCCTTCTCCTATGTAGACTGCCAATTAAGGCTAACGATCCCTATATGCCGGAGTATCTGGTTAGCAGGCGCCAGAAACTTGCCTTCTCCCTTCTCTCTGCTGGTTCCATGCAGCTACAACACGTGCAGGTCAGGAGCTGGGCTTTAGTTGTCAGAGGCTATTGGAGACGCAGCCAAATGGGGCATTTTATAAGGCAATTTGAGCTCATCCCAATTTTCACCCCGGCAATGGAAACCTTGAGAGCCTTGTTATTTTTATTATGGGATTTTAAGCATGTCTGCACTGGCTAGTCTTATTACCGTTTTTCTTCCTGTTAGGCGAGTCATAGCAAATGACTAAAGGCTAAGAGGTGTCCTTCTCCTTTTAAGTTCCAGCACTTTTCTCAGTATTCTTGCCGTTCCCAATAAAGCAGTCTTCTGCAGTACTCCAACCTCCGGCACAATGTCCATACTTTCAATCCAACATTCAAAATTTTTTGTAACACTTCCGAGGGCACCAATCACTGCTGGAAAAACTTTAGCACATTGCAGTTCCCACAACCTTTTTATTTCCCTTTTCAGATTTTGCTACTTTTCTACCTTCTCTAACTATTTTTCTGCAATCCTCGTATCCTCAGGTACAGCAATATGAACAATTAGAGCCTCTTTCTTTTCCTTATCAATTACTATAACATCTTCTTGCCTGAATAACGTTATCGCATTGTACATTGATATCCCACATAATTTTCACGGCCTCGTTCTCAACAACACTCTCTGGGGTGTGTTCATACCACGTATCTGAATGCTCAAGCCCAAGTTTCCTACACAAATCCCAGTTTACTTTCTTTACCATGTTATCGTGACGTCTTTTGTACTCTGTCTGGGCTAATTTCTCCCACTCCGAAACAATATGTTGTATGCTTTCTCTTCGTTTACCACACATTCTACACAGTGGACAGTCCCTGCTCTTATCTATATAATGCTTCAAATAGTTGGCCCTTATTGCTTGCTCTTGTGCAGCACATAGGAGAGCTTCCGTCCCCACCTTCAAATCACTCCTTGACAGCCATTTCCAAGATTTAACCTTCTACCATTTCTGGCATTTCTCTATCGAATTGCCCATGCATTGTCTTTCCTGTTCATTTTTGTTTGAGCTCTTCTGCCTTTCCCCTCTTGAATTCATTCTTCTCCATTGTTCCCTCTGTCTGTATGGCTCCTGATGCACACACATGCACCTCTTTTCAACAACTCTTCTGAATTTGCCACATAAAAACCTAAGCTGTTTCCTTCTCCTTTTACACATTGTTGCACACTAATAAGGCTACGACCTTCCTTCCCTTTTAAATATATTCTGTTTACATCACTCCTTGAGTGCATAGCACCATACATTGTCAGGTTTTTTCTTGTCTTTCTATCGATGCTTTTCAGTTCATTCTCTCTCAAACATATTATTCCTGCTTCCTATCTGTATATTGCTACTGCCCAGGTATTAATTGCAGTTATCTTGTTTCTTCCATGCAACTTGGACCTTAGAATTAAACTCAGACTTAGTTAGACTTAGACTTAGATTATTTAACGACCGGATCTCCACTGTCGAACCGGAGAACACCTGCAGGGTGAGGGACCTTCAGATAAAGTTTCAGCCCCATTCATGCCGTTGTCTGGGTTATTTTGATTTGAAATAACACTCATAAAGAGGTTGACTATAGGGTGACACAACCACCAGTACTTTTATCGTAACACCATCCCTTGGGAGGTTGTTATTCAAATCTACAGAGTCGTCCCCACCCATTAGACAGACTACGCCCGCTGGACGCCAAACCGGTACTTAATGGTCTCGAGAGAGCTGACAGGTACTACACTTTGCTCAAGGGTGACCTGGAGGTAGTTGCAGCAGAGGGTAACCTCATTCTCCCACGTGGAAACTCCACAACCGGTTGCAGCTTTACGTCATACCCAAGACAATATTATTATTATTATTTGTTCTATGCGTATTTAAACTTTTCTGTGCCCTGCATAAAGTAGTGTGCCAGGCCCAAACTATGGGCCTAAGGCTAAGTTATGGAAAGTGTTTTTCTTATTCTGTGAGCAGTTCCAAGCAGAACAGTCTTTTGTAGTTCTTCAATCGTGATTTGTCCAGGTAACTGTTTTACATATCAGATCATCCCTTTACGTATAATTCCTAGTGCTCCAATTACCAGTGGGATGACAATGGTTCTTTTGCTCCACATTTTGCCAATTTCAAATTCAAGATCTTTGTATTTTGAAAGTTCCTCTAACTCTTTTACAGCAACGTTTCTTTCTGATGGCACAGCCATATCAATAAGGATACGTAGCTTTTTTGATTCCCCTTAACTATGATATCTGGCCTATTTGCTTTGATTTCTTTGTCTGTATGGGTGGGCATATCGCACAATATTGCTTTATCTCTCCCTTCAATGACCATATTCGACTTGTGATCATACCATTTGTCAGTGACTGCTATCTCATAGTGCTTACAAATATGCCAATGAATGTCAATGAGTGCTTAATCATGTCTTTTCGAATACTCCTTTCTTGCTAGAACAGGTCAGCCTGATATAATGTGTTCAATGCTTTCATCAAATTCATGGCATAGTTGACATTTTGGGTTAGTCCCATTTTTGATAATTTTATGCTCATAGTACCTTGTTGCAAAACTTTGATCTTGAGCAGCAATTAGCAATCCTTCATTTTCAGCTTTTAAGCCAGAGCTTTGTAGCCATTAAAGAGTTAGCTCTTTGCCAATGTCTTCTTTCTCCACTCGCTCTACATATTACCTATGCAAAGGTTTTCCTTTCCATCTGGCTTTAAAATTGGTCATAGCTTGCATCTTTGCAGTCCCTTTCAGTTCTCGCACTATTTTTGTAATTAGCGTAGTTTCTTGCATCTCAACATCATTCATTTGTAACTGCAATTCTTGTGTACATTTAAGAGCTTCTTTATGAATCGAGTATATTTTCTTACTGTTGTCATATTTGTGTACTTGTTTCAATAGCTGGTCTTTTGTATTGGCAAAGTATTTGCTTAGTCCTATGGTGCTTGTCTTGTATGTGCACCCTAATTGAATCAGTCCTCCTCCACCCTCTTTTCTGCAGAACCATCTTAATTCGATGATAGTACTCTTTTCTAACCTCTCCCACCCTCTTTTCTAGGAATATATATTCTATCTACATTGGGCTTGGGGTGGTACATTTTATGTATTATGAATAATTTTCTTGTCTCCGCATCCACTTTCCTGATTTCCTTCATCTGCCAATTAATTATGTTGATTCTATAAGCTACAACTGGTATTGCCAAAGTGTTAATAGCGGAGATTTTATTTGAAGAATTAAATTCACTTTTAAGAACCATCTTAATCCGACTATAGTATTCTTTTCTAACCTTTTCTTTCATTGTTGCATGTTTAATGCCATTGCTTTCATCTATTCCCAAATACTTATATGCTCCCTATCAAGCTCCTGAATAGTAAGTACTTTTACCATCTAGTTTGATGTTTGTTGTCTTTGTCAATTTACCTTTCTTAAAGGATGATTTAGCACATTTATCTAGCCCCAACTGCATTTGGATGTCATCACTAAATCTCTTTATAGTTGTGAGAAGACCCTCTAATTGTTTGTCATTTTTAGCATAACGTTATTGCTATTATTATTATGTTGTTGCTTTTAAGCAGTCGAGGAAAGTAGCACTGTACACAGCTCTCGCTTTGCAGTTCATAGTTTGGATAATTACAGATATATTTTCACATATTCTTTGTATTTGTCAGTTGTAGTGGATAATGCTTCATCTTCGCTTGTTTTGGACATTCGCTCTATTTATTGTGCTCGTTTTGCGGCAAGGACTTTCAGTCCTTCGGCCAGCACAGTTGGCGTTGCAAGACAAATGCAGTGCTCCGATGATATATCCATTCCAACACTGCAGGATGATCCCAACCAAGTTTATCAACAAAATGTGGTCAAATGCAGCTTCAGGAAGGGATGCAAAGGAGTAAAGGCCTTAAAATGCATCAACGACGCTGCCGTGTAATTGAGAAAATGGATGAAGATCAACGGTCAGAATTTGCAACTTTGAATAATGACGCAAGTGGTGAATTGACCAATGAGCGGGAGGATGAAGTTGACAAGCTCGTAAAGGTGCAGATAAAAACCGGAATGAAGCTACCGAGATCGCAAGATAAATGTACTGCTGCAAATGAATTCTTTAAAACGGTTTTAGGAAATGTTCATTTCAATGAAACTTCAATCGACTCTACAATTGATTTATGAACAATACTATTTATGATTATTTTACATATCTTTAAGGTACCGTTAATTCTACTAATTATACTAATGCTTTCTGTGGTAAGTAAAAACATCTAACTAACAAATTGCTTAAGCGCAAATTAAAACAACTCAAGTTGATCAAAGCTCCCTTCCAAGAAATCACATATGTGTCCTACCTGCTGCCCTCAATTTAGAAAAACCAAAATATTGCCCATTCTTCTGCAACCACTGTCAATCAAGATCGGTACGTATCTACAAACTTCTGGGGCTTTGTACAGCACGTGATTGAAAAGGGTTCTACCGTACTGCTTAGGGTTCTACCGTACCTTCTCCCAGCACCATTGCACTCTTTTCTTTATCAAAATGTTCTTTGCAGTCCTTCCCCGTAAGAAAGTTACTATGCTACGATGAATCCCTTCATTCATCCAGCCTTCTTTTCCTTTTGGTCAATCTGCTCCCTCTTATGGAAAAGTTACTCAAGTTACTCGAAGAATTAAGTCTTCTGGTGCGCCTTGTCCCTGGGACAAAATCTCAATTATCTGTTCCAAAAGATGCCCACACCTAAGAACATTGTTAACAGAGATCATTCGCACTGTTTGGGAATCGGGACGGGTTCCACCTGAGTTGAAGAAAGCATGCACGATTTTGGTACATAAAAAAGGCTCTAGTGATGATCCTGAAAACTTCAGAACTATCCCTTTCGAATCTGTTCCTCTTAAAGTCCTCACTTCAAGTCTACGTTGTTATATCTAGTTCTTTCTTGAAAAAAATAAATTTATTGAAACGGAAATTCAAAAAGGGTTTACTCCTAAGATTTCAGGCGCACTTGAGCATATTTTAATGATGGCATCCATTATCGATAAGGCACGAATAAAACAACGCTCGCTAATCATTACTCTCATAGACCTAAAAAATGCTTTTGGAGAGGTGCCCCAAAGAGATTCTTATCCATCACCATGTACCGTCTACTATACAAACATTGATATCTAGTCTTTATGACAACTTTCAGATTTCCATTATCACTGATAACTTCACTACCCCTGCTATCCCCATTAGCCGGGGCGCCCTTCAAAGGGATTGCCTCAGCTCCCTTCTTTTCAACATGTGTTTCAATACATTTATTCAATTTATCAAGCAAGAGAAAAACAAACAACTCGGCTTCTCTTCTGTCGCGGGTTCAGCAGAGTGAGTCTTGGAAAATCAGTACAACAAATTGTGCTCTAGTCTTGTCAATTTCCCAGTACTCTTTACTCTAAAAATCCCTTACAAGTAGCTATATCTTATTGTGAAATAATACGACTTGATGACAGTGTCACTTAGGTCCCTTAGCAACGATGAATATAAATATATAGTGACAATGTCCAAGCACTACACTTCTCAAGATGCTACTGATCGTCTCTTTAATCCTGTCCATTGGTTCCAATTTGCAGATGATGCAGCAGTGGTAACAACTGACGAACTAGAAAAGTCAACTCCTCTTAAACTGTTTTATTAAGTGGTGCCAATGGACAAATATGCTTATCAGAGTTGATAAATGTGGCACGTTTGGAACCAAAACATTTTTATCCAAATCTCTGCAATTTCAACCCAAACTCCTTATCAACAGTGACCTCTTGCCAGTTGTCAACAGCGGCGAATCATTCAAATGTCTTGGACGGTAATTTAACTTGAAATGGACAACGAAAAACATAAAGTTCACCTTAAATCACCTCTTCTTGACATAATGAAACTCATTGACTCGCTACACATCCTTCCTAAAAACAGGCTTCTCTTCTCTCAACGCTATGTCCTTTCTAAGCTCTCCTGGCAACTTACTGTTGCTGATCTCTCGAAGACATGGGTCTTTGGAAATCTTGATAACGTTTTAGTAAGATTTGTCAGGCAATGATTAGATCTTCCGATCAGTGCATTCTTAGCGGAATTAGTCTTCCTCGTAACAAATGTGGCTTAAATCTCTTTCTTCCTTCTGTCAAATTCCAGCAATGTCAGACTGTCCTACGTAATGTCTTGAAATCTTCATCTCATGATGCAATTAAATCTCAGTGGAGAAGAACCAGTTTCGGTATGAACATACAATATGATACATACCGAAATAACAAGCAAGTCTTGAAAAGTTGTACGCCAGAATCATACTGAAAAACCAAGTTCTAACTTAACTTTGCAAGGTTTCATCATTACTTGTATTCTCAATCACTTTTTTTGAAAGCTGTTACTTCTCTTTGGTTTTCCGTTCAAAGCGAACTACCCAAAATAATTTTTAATTTCACGGTCAGGTATCTCAATGACACACTTGCAGGTCGAAAAGATCTCACACTGTGGAACCTCTCTTACACCTCTGACTGTTCCTTTTGTTTACAGCCTGAGTAACTTCTCAATGTTATTGCAGGCTGTAAAACTTATCTCAATGAGGGCCGCTTTACATGGAGACACGACTCTACGCTGAACTTCTTGACCTCATTATTGCAATGTTTGAATCACTGTACTTTCTATATTGACCTCCCACAATATCTTTCCACTTCTCTTATTACCGGTAATGGCCTACGTCCTGACATGCTCATCTCTAGTTCCAATGCTCTTTATGTTGTAGAACTGAGTGCGGGCTTTGAAAAAATCTAAATACCAACACTAGTAGAAAGGTTGAAAAATATCGCTACCTTTGGCCAGAATTAAAATCAAAATACCGTCACTTCAAATTTGTTAACTTGTCCATAACTTCTCTTGGTATCTTTGGACAGTCCTACGATTTAAACAGTCTGTTGATACTACAGAACTTTACCACACCACGGAAAAGCGGCAACATTATTTTGACATACTGAAATCTGTTTTCGTCCGACACTCATCAGAGTATGAAAGCGTCGGATAATGACCTAAAGGTTAACTGAAATATATATCCAGATGCAGCTAATGTTAGGGTGCGTCTAATTGGCCCCAAGTGTGACCAATTAGGACCTATTAACATAGTTACATAAAGAGTCCCAATGAGAAAGCAAACTCTTTTTGTCTGCACAAGACTGGGTTTTGAGTCTTGATGTAAACAGATTCCAAAACACTTAAATGAAAAGACGATCTTGCTTGCCCAATGATCTGAAAATTGTCGCCAAAACATATACAGACGACACTTTTCATAGTAATGTTTTGCATAAATTTTTTTGTTTTAGCATCTAGATATTTCAGAGCCAGCGAAGTTTTCCATAGCCTTAATCACAAACTTTTAAAGTTAGTAACAAAGATTGAAGTAAAGTACTGACCCCTTTTTCCCACCCATTTGTATTTTAAAAAAGGTCTATGGTTTATGATGAAGCATCATGATGTCTTAAAAATGAAATAAGTCCTTTATGATTGCTGTGTAGATACATGTTGTTCAACATAGCAATAGCAAAGAATTAGGAAAGTACACGTTAGCCATAGTAAAAGCCAAGGTTGATTATGAAGGAATAAGAGATTCATTGAATGACCTAAGGGAAGAAATGGCATCTCTTGCTTTTATTACATGTCAGGATGTATCCTTTAAAATTGAATACTTTTTGGGAGGAGACTGGAAGTTTCTTGCAACAGTTTGTGGGATTGGGCCAGCAAATCAGAACATTGCATGTATTTGGTGCCTTTGTCCAAAGAATTTAAGACATGATGATGATGCTGACAATCTTTCAAGGACTATTGAGTCAATTACGCGAGATTCAAAGAGCAGAAAGAACAATTGCCAACGTAAGCCTTTGTTTGAATTCATTGCGATGGATCATGTTGTCATAGATTCATTGCATCTTTTTCTGCGTATAACTGATGTTCTTATCGAGAATATCCTGTCCCTGAAAACTGCTGATGCAATCAAGAAGCGCACACATTTTCATGGAGACATTGACATTAAAAAGTACAAACATCTAGAGAAATACATAAGTTTCTTAAAAGGACTCAACATTCAGTTTTGCTTGTCTGTCAATAGAAATTCAAATAAGCTGCAATACAGAGACTTGACTGGTCCTCAAAAGCTACTACTGTTCCAGAATATAAAAATAAAAGATTTGCTACCCCAATACAAAGATGCAGAGCAGCTTCAATCAGTTTATGACACCTTTTTGAACTTGTATTCAGAACTTGGAAATACATTTCTAGCTGATCAAGTTGAGAAGTATGAGCAAAAAATCAAGAAATGGACTCAAGATTTTTTGCAGTTATTCCAAACAAGAGATGTCACCTACATGGATTTCGGTGTCACGTACCACAGTTCTTGCATTTGTATGGAAACATTTCCAATCAATAAGTCTTGAAAAGTGTAATGACAGGGTTCATACGCATCTAGCCAAATATTTTATCCTGACTTTTCCTGACTTTTTCCTGAAAATGAAGGTGTTTTTCCCGACTTCAGATCAGAAATATATAGTATTTTTCCAGACTAGCAGATGTTACAAATGATGCCACTGACCCATCTTTTAAAAACAAGTAGTTGAATATCTTTTGTTAATTTGGGTAAGAAAAGGTGGATCTCTTGTTAATTCCTTTCTCAAACAAAAAAACAAATATCATAAACTTGACAAGCCAAAAATCCTCAATGTTTCATATAACTTGAATGACTATCGAACAGTCACAATAGCACCTTCAGCTTAAACTCTGAAAACACCTTGCATCCTACATGCAAAAGGCTAAGCGAAACTCTGTAAAGCGGAATCTCCAATAGGTAGACAATATCGAGGTGGAAAAATTTGCTGATGTCTGATTAGTTGCTCAAAGCTGTCGAGGCGGAAAGTCCTAGCAGCGAAAAGTAGAGAGCGGTTCTATTTTCGAAGCGCGACATTTTTCTGCCTAATAGAGATTCGGCTTAATATCCTATAACTTTCCCAAAGGAGAAACTGTTGACTTTTTCAAGTCAAACTAATGAACTACAAATGATATTTGAATAGGTATAGTAGCTGATATTGGTTACTTCAAAGTGTTGCAATAGCGAGAAACATAATTCGGAGACATTATTTGTAACCACAGGTGAATGTAGGCGGAACCATGGGGTAGAACTTAATATCTATAATGGTGTGGATATAATCTAAATTAAGATGTGATTTACCATAAGAAATCTAAATTAACATAAATGGATTCCTATAGGTTTGTGTTCTTAATACTGTAGCTTTGCAACTATATTATGGGATTTGTAGCCTTTTTCCTGATCAAACCCTTTTACATGTACAAAGTAACATATCTCCAATATATTATACTTAAAATAGTTCTCACGCCGAATACAGTTCTTAAGAAGAAAATTTAACAAAGTATGCATTTAAGGCATCTATTGTGTGAAGTACACGTCTTTTTTTATAAGAAGAAGTTTATAAGAAAATGAGGCTCAAATTCTCAAAATCTTAAGAAAATCATAAGAAAATCACGAGGCTCAATTTCCAAAATATGGTGTTTTTATAGGCCAAATTCGTCATTATTGCATTCAAAATGTTAAAGATAGAATTCAAATTCAGGTATACAATATTAATAACGAAATTGTAGACCATTCTAGCCAGTTTATTTCAATAGAAGTTAAGAAAAATTTAAGAATATCTCAGGCTCAATTTCGGGAAAAGTTAAGAAAATTGAGGCTCAGGCAAAATGATTATTTTCTTATAAAACAAACGTGTATATAGCCAAATTTTTACTTCAGTTGACTTTCAGTCGATCCATCGACTGGATCAGTCAAACATTCGACCATAATGCGACTTGGTTTTAGACGTCGCATTTAATTACAATTTCAGTCCACTTAAATTGATTTTTATTCAACAACAAATCTTCCAAATCTGCTGTTATTATTGACATTTTCGAATTACAGATTGCGTGTTCACATTCCAGATTGCATGTTTGCATTTCAAGCGCGATAAATGAAATTTGATATTGATATAACTCTACAATTGATCGCCACAGAATTCACTTAACTGATAAAATTTCCTGACTTTTTCCTGACTTTCTTCAAGTTTCAACAAAATTTCCTGACATTTCATGACTTTTCCTGACTTTTCCTGACTACCCTTACAAACATACTTTCCTTCCTGACTTTTCCTGACCGTATGAACCCTGAATGACCAAATGTCAAAAGACTATTTTAGATCCACCAACCACCGAAATGCTGATGCACTCAGACAACTTATGCTTAAAAAGCAAACATTGCAGCATTTGGAAGCAAAAGGAGCACTACAAATAAAAGGAAGCTACATTTGCAGTAATGGTAAGACCAAAGGGCGATCAATTAAAACTTGTGCTGAACAATGTAGTTCATGTGATGCTAAAATTTGCTGCACACACTTGACAAGAATTGGCCATACATGGAAAAAGAAGTGCCAGCTACCAAAAAATGAACTTTTATTTAACAATGTTTACTTTATATAGCTTCTGAGCTTCAGTTCTGTTTAGATTTGACTAAATGCTGTTAGATTTTCCTGCCATTTTACCCTACTTAGGGGCACCTGTAGTTGACATGACAATCTACTGATCAATCCCAATGCAAGGTCAGATTAAATTTTAAAGATAAACTTTGTTTCAATATTATGTTAGATTCAAGATATGTTAAACAGAAAGAGCTTTTATCAAACAATTTGCTTTTATTAGAGTCTGTCAGGGGTATAATCAGTGGTGTAGAAGTAAATCGTTAGCTAGGGAGGCTCTATTGATAGCTAGGGGGTCTCTTTTCTTGTATGTATCTTTATAAGAAACTTTGAAGGTAATCCATGCAGTTTTATAACAAAATGATTATGTCATCCAAAAAAGCAAATTATTTTTAATACCCTATATCTTGTGAACTAACAATTTCTCAACAGTTCTTTGAATCTAAAATAGCTTTTTACAGCAGAATATTGATTCTTCAATGTTTCTACTTTGAAAAAAATTAGCAGAGCTATGAGGGCTGAGCCTCCCTCAAGTCATAGCTAGTGGGCTTCACCCCCTGCTTCCCTCTCTTCTACAGCACTAGGTAAAATACTCCATTCTAACTTTGATTTAGTTATCCACCAAGTCTTTCAGCTTAAGGTTACAAAGTAATTTCTTTGGTTTTCATAGAAGCATAACCAAGTCTATTTTTAAGAAAAATGTTAAGAAAATTTGACATACTTTTTTGATTTGCTTCCAACACAACTGAGGTTAAGTCAATTTTTGTGTATAAAAAGCAAGTTAATTTAAATACTTTCAAAGACTCTTTGATAGATTGTGATAGACATTGATAGATTTGTATTATGTGAGTAAATTCATCTGAAAATACACCTTTCATTAATTACTACTACTTACTCTATGTTCTGAATACCTTTCTGTATTTCCTAGAGTTCCCAGTTTCTCTTACAAAGCGTACAATGAGTAGCGGTTTTTGTTGAAACTTATAGGGTAGAAATTTATCTCCAACTTGAACAAAATCATATAATGGGGGCTTGAACAAAATTATATAATGGGGACCTCAGTTTTATCCAAAAGCAAACTGTGCCCTCTACAACAAATTCACAGTCTCCAAACTTGTTTTTTTCTCCAACGTTCCACTTATGTCCAAGCAGGTGATCCATTTCTTCATTTTTGCATAGCAACCGACCACTTATCTTTCTGAAGGAATATGATATACCAACAATGCGAAAAGCTTTTTCATAGACACCTCTTTCAATTGGGATCTCATACCTGACTTCAGGACTATTTCTCCTCGATGACCAGAGCTCCCTCTTTACTTGCAAGGACATTTTGTAGCAGAACTGTGTTATTCGCTCTGGCAGAGTTTCCTCTGACGGTAAAAAAAGGCTTTCATATTCGATAATGGGAAAGCCTGAATCTCCATCATCGTTAAGTCTTTCTATTCATCGTATGTATCACTATAACCGACGTGGTGTACTTTTGTCTATCGATTTGTAGGATCTATTTCTTTGATCTCAATAGGATATAACGCATAATTTTGTTTTTTCTCCTTTGAAATTGAATTCCCAAGGTCTTCTTTCGTAAGGTCGTCAGTTCTAACCACTGAACCGAAACGCTGAAGTAGCTTGATGCTTCGCTGTGACCGCCGAAGCGCCGCCATATTGCAAATTTTGAGAAAATGCTGTGCGTGAGCAATATGCACAGACAAAAATTTACGAGTCTAGATTCTGTATGCATGGCAGTGATTTACAGTAAAGAGTTCCATATGATTACTCGCAGTTTCTAATGGTTCGCTTTACTGAATTGAAGCGCAGGATATGATACGATGCTATAGCCCTGTTTACACTACATAAACTAACCCAGGGTGAACTCGGGTTAGTTAAAACTGGGCTAGATATTTTGTAGTGGAAACTCAACTAACCCGGGTTCGACCCACTTCAAACTAAACCTGCAACAGAGGTGGGTTCGGCCCGGGTTAGTTGCTTTAACCATAGCGTAAACCCATATCAGAGTCGAACCCGGGGCAATTTTACTATTCGCACATGCGTGTTTCTAAATTGTTGCCATGTGCGCCAATTTGATTCAACAGTTTTTTCACTGAGTTTGCTTGTAGACTAACAACTCTATTGGACATCGAAAAAGGTTGCTAAAATAAGTACGGAAGCTATTGAAAGAAGTTTAATATAGACTGATGAGACAGCTCTACTCCTGATAAGAATTTAGGCTAACGAAAAGATCCTTCGGTAGTTAGATATTTGCTCAAAAAAGGCGGATCTACGAGAAGATGGTCAAACTAAGGATAATTCCAGCAAGAAAGTAGGTATTGGAAGTTTGTTTGGAAAGAAGCGAAAAATGTTTGAATTGTTTCGCAGTGTAAACGGAACAGGGTTCGCCTCAGGTTAAACTAACTCGGGTTTGTCCGGGGTTAAACTAACTCAGGTTCGCCCCGGGATAGTTTGTGTAGTGTAAACAGGGCCTATGTTGACGTAATGTTATGTTGACGAATTGCTGTGCCTCACTGGTTCTAAACGAGACTCAAGAGCCTGCGCACTATGGATTACAGGATTGCAATTTAGTTCTGAGCCAAAGGGTTGGCCAAGATTTTACGTGTGATCTCGCCGTTAAATAGCCTTATCTATAAGTAGAGATCGAGTATTCGCGAAGAATCGGTATTATCAGGAAAAATTTTGGTATGTACATGAATTATATAATGGCTTATTTCATCAACCACTACAAGCTTATGCTTCAAGTCCATTACTTCCTACGTTATGATAGGCCTAGCGGCTTGAGATAGCCGTCGTAATGCGAGATAATGTGCCTTGACATTTTTGTTATGTATGCATACTCGTGTCTAACCGGCAGCGTTAAAAAATAGTGTAGGCATTTATGTTCTTCGTGAAAAGCACATATATGCACGCCAAACTGTATGTAAAGCAATTACTGAATGTTTAATGAACATACGGAATGCATGAAAAGATTCCCTGCTGGTTTAAGTATTAACAGTCATACTTGTAGAAAAAACCAAAGGTGTTTCCTTTGAATTTAACTTTTCTTTCAGTTTTTAATACCGGTTAGTCTTATCACTATTTTCTTGTAATTTATTGAGCGACTGTTGTGGGAAGCGATATTAAAAACAACCAGGGTATTTCTAGAAGACTTAACAACCATTCCTCCAAGTTTCTATGCTTTCATAGTCATTAACGTGGTGCGATTTAATACTTCTTTGAGTAATGCAATTTTGAAAAGTAAAAGAACACCTTCAAAATAATTGCAAACATCTTTAACAAGCACCATTGAAGAGGTGCACCTAAACTGCACAAGTACTGAAAATGGACTTGTATTATTTGTATTGCACTTTTTGTCTTTGTTTGATGGTATAGAATGCTTATGAAGTGCATAAAAAGGACTGCCTAGACTTTTCCTTCTATGTATTGCAGTGTAAAAGCTAGGATTGTTATATGATGCCATTAGGATTTGATTTGAACTTAATTCAGTTGTGGCATACAATAATAAAGGACCTTAATTGCAAAACTTTTGCCTTCCATTTCCACTTGCGATAACAGTAATAATAGTACTTTCTTTATTTAAGGTTGGCTTCAATGATAGCTCAAGGCTAATTAATGCCAACTATTTAATATATCATGAATAAATGGTGAATACATAGTTTAAAATGGGATAAGATCTATGACGGAGAACAGAAATGTGTGAAATAGTACCCCTAAGTAGTTTATTGACACCTGACTCCAAATAAAGATTTATGGTATTACTGGGGTTGTAGAATTATTTGTCCAATTGACAGTGAATTGCCTTTTTACACTTAAATTATTTATTTGCGATAATTTTGAATTGTTTGGGCCCCATACCATTTATTATAATATGACTCACTCATCTATTTACAACCAACCATAGTACTCTGGTTGTGAAAGAATCATACCCTTTTCCATTTGTTAACACCCTCAAGCTCAGCATTTTAGGCAAAACTCTACCTCATCTTTGTTATATTCTCCAAAAATTGGGTGCCAAAGAGAAGTAGTGGAATTAGAACTGGTTGGTGATTAGCCTCACTGCTACAGAGCTGTATTTTCTCTTCATTATTTTCTCAGTTGCCACTTTCTGTATTTTTGATATCAAGCCATAGTGGGCTAATTGGGTGTTTTTGCAGGCATTAGGACATAAGTTCCAAGTACTTAACCAAAAAAGGTCAATAAGCACTTGCTCAAAGGTGCAACGCAGGAAAAATGCAGCTAAATGATGCATCTTTGTCTATAGAGAGGTTTTATAAAGAATTTAGCTTAGAGATGTTGGTGTTATTGGCCAAAGATGGTAGAACCTAGTCAAGACTATAAAAATTGATAACAGGTAAATCATCATTCAATGCACCACTGTACATGCCTTGCTTAAAGAAAAGGAATATGATACTTAGAGCTTTTAGAAAGCTACTTTCACATTCAACAGGTATGCAGAAGTTAAATTTAAAGTTAGAGTTTCATAAAGTTTGCATAATAGATTGATAGTGAATAAAGTAAGTAGTTTTTGGAATGCAATACATTGACTTTACAGTAGTTGAAAAGTCAAAAATTGATGTTGGAACTCAATATTTTAAACATGAAGTTTTGTAAAAGTATTTGCTGTTGCTTTTCATCTTATGATTTTGCCCACATTATTATAGTTCAATACCAATACTTTCTTATGACATTGGACAAAATACTAATGGAATGTTACCTGGGCATACCTCAATCCTAGTGAAAACTCACTTTGTAGCAAGTCTTTATTGCAAGAGACTTCCGAATAGCCCAGACAGAACAGAATGAAATAGCTTTTAAAATGTAGCACAAAGGACCTAGTTTTAGAAAATATGTACATGTATGTTCTGCCTGGGCAATTTCAAGTTTTTCACAAATCTTTCTTCAATTTGATAGTTACTTCTTGCAACAAGCTTCAAATTTTTTTCAGTTTTACCTACAGAAATTGTGATATTGTTCTGTCAAAACATTGAAAATTCAGTAATGCAACTATTTAGTTATGTTGCAAATGCAAGAATGTTTCATAGCCCTTTAAAAGAAAGGACAGTGACTCTTACTAGTTATAGAAAAATAATCAGGTTTTTGTAACAATATCTCAATTTCATTGGAAAAGAGGCACCACAAATTTGCTGTTTGAATTTCTGACAAAAGTCTTGACTCAAAGAGGGCATAACTTACTGCTGGAAAATAATAGAAATACAGTTCAAAAAGGACTCGATTGCCACTGAATTCAAGATTTTAGAAGTGCTAATAGATTTTTTGCTGTAAAATTGTCAAAAAGTACCAATTTCTGCCCTTAGCCCACACTGTGCAACCCATGTTGATGTTTTGCACAGTTATTGGTTAAATAAAGAATGGAAATCAATACTCAAGCAGAAGACATATACTGTGTGCTTCAAATTATGGAGTGTTGAAACTCCATCAGGATGAAAATGTTTTTATTTGTTGAGTCCTTTGTATGTGCAACACACAGCATAATAATAACACTTTTTCAAAATTCACCATTAAATATGTGTAGCTAATTCCATTAATTCACCTCACAAGATACTAGGCAGTGTATAGTTGTCTTGCTTGTATAGGGGCATATAGAAGTCAGCATAATACACAATCATAAGCTACAAAAGTAAACAATAGAAAGGAATTTAGAAATTAAAGAGTTAAAAATGCTTGATTAATCCAAGGCTTATTCTGATGACAGAATACATAGTAACTAGGTCTAGTAGAGATATTCATAGCTTTCATGATTATTCTTTTTTTATTAGTCTTATTAAAATGTAAATCATTTAGCAAGGAGAGACGAGAATTGCAGGAAGAAACAATAGCCCCAATAGTACCAAATAATTTTTTTTGAAACTTCTGATATTGATATAATATTTAAGAATACCAATATAAATCTTGCAATAATTAATTAACTTGCATTTAAGAGAATTGGTTTGGAAAGAAAAAAATTACACCATAGGAAAAAAGCCACCGTGTAGGGAATATAGATCTTAGTATAAAAGTTTCCTGCAAGCAGGTAGTATATTGGTAGGTCAAGTAGACCAGGGCTTGTTATGCATACAGAATATATAATATTTTGATTTGGTACTTATTTTAGATAGCTTTCGCACTATAAATTCTGTATGTTGCTTATGAAACTCTGGTTCCTTGTTCATGTCAATAAAAGGCTTGCATGGTTTGCCGAAAATTCCTAGAGTGTGTAATGACATTGATAATAGTAAATAATATTTATGCAGGTTAATTTGTTCAGAATATATACTCTGTAGTAGATCAAGGACTTTTTCAATGAAGCAAAAACACAAAAAAGGAAGAAACACTATCTACCATGTATTAACCAAATAAATTTTCAAGTGTTTTTTGAAAGTTTTGCTCCTCAGAAAAACAGTATTTGCTTGTTAGGTTCTGACCTATTCCTTCCTCTTCAGCTCTTTTCATGGTGATGAGGCTTTAAATTTTCCATGAACTGTTCTGGTGAGAGGCCATTCAAGCACTGGAACACATTCATAGCTGCATACCTGTTGCACATTTTAGGTATAGTCCTCCAGCATTCTGGTGGGAGACTATAATTGAAATGTGCAAAAGTCCTGCAGCAATTGATGTGTTCCAGTGCTTGCATAGTGATTGAACATGATTTCATTGAAAAGAGCTTCTGCAAACACTTAGCCTAATTTACAATTGTGGTTGAGCATGTATCAAAAGTACAGTTTCGATAAATATATGATGATTGTGAAGATCTTTCTCTTAGCAACCTAAGGAAAATTTGATTTGGTAGTAGAATTCCTTGCACTAGATGCAAATATCATAATGCCTCAAGTACCTGAGAGCATGCATTAGAGTTTGTCTAGTTACATGAAGACTGCTGCTGTTATTTTGTAATTTTTATGTTTTTCCCTGCAAGTCTCAATATGTTTTGAGATTATTAATTGAAATAGTAGAAAAAGAAGTCTTGCTACCTCATTTGCAAGTTTCCTAACGTAGGTTTTTTTTGTGTAATTGATTTCCAAGTTATTACTGTTCTACAAAATGAAACTTGAAAACTGCTACATTCTACAATAAGTCTAGCTAGCATTCTTGCAGGTAGATCTCTGTTGTCAATGATGAGCCAGTTATCCTAGCTGGTGATAATTGTTGAGATTAAAATTGAAACTATGTATTGGAATTCTTAAGTAAAAGTTAATAAGCATTATGAATGTGGTGTTGAAAGAACCTATAGGGTCAATAGATCATGTGCAAAAAGCAGATGTTTAAGTTACTGATCAATGACCATTTTCTCAACATTTTTCAACTGTATCATTTTAACTACAACAGTACCAGGTGTGTTAAGTCGGTTTCTCATATACTTTTTAACATTCTATTAATTATCTATGAAAACAAGTCTGTGTTAGATTTCCCCCCAGCAGCTTTCCATTCATTGAAGTGTAGCCCTGACAAGGCTTTGTTCATTTTCTTGATAGTTGCACCCCCTGCTGCAGCAAATTTGGCCTCTCTGAACCGCAAGTGTCCTAGTTTATGGATGCATTTCAGACCAGTAGAATTCAAAATCAACTCAATAAGTAACTGAAGATGCAGGAATCAGCTTAGCAGTTTTCTTCAGATAGAGCATTATATTGCTTGTAGATTTCAGATCTTGAGATCTTTCCTTCAAGTTTTGCTGTTTTTAGATGTAAATTACCTATTTTTTAAATGAAAATAACAATGAAATGTAGGAGCAGAGCAGCATGAAACTATTACAATCTCTGCAAAATCTCATGGTTATGTCCATGTGGCCATCCACAGAGTACATATGCAGAATGTTCAAAACTTTACCCCCCCCCCCTTATACAGAAAAATATGGTTGTTAGATCACCCCCAGTCTGTTTATGTACTTACAAGTTTAAGCCCCCTCCAAGTAAGTTTTCAGTGTTCTGCCACTTTCAACCTGGTTTCTATCAAAATTTAAGCAAGAAAACTAAGAGGAATCATGATTTTGCATCTTTTTTGAGCAGCTACTATCAACTATTTATACAAACAGTAATAGCAATAGTTCTTTTATGAGGGGCTGAGGGGAGATTAATAATGCAGTTTCTGAGATACAAGTTTGTGATCAGGGTGTTTCAGATAAGGAAACAGAGTATATACACGTCAAGGACTCAAAGTCAGGTCAGTTTATTTACTACTGTAATATGGGGTTAATTGGACCACTTCTCAGCTTTGCTTGCCTATAAAAATTTTCTCTATTGCTTTTCATTTGATATTGGTTCATAGAAAGATGGAAGAGACTTAGTACTTTATGACGAAATGGATTTGTAAGCTTATGGTGTGCCATAATACCTGTATTTTTAAAGAAACCTTGTTGGCCCAAGCAACCACAGCTTGAGGCAACTTGTGCCAGTAGCAGGAATCTTTCAGTTTCTGAAGTAGCTATATCCTGTAGGACCTTGCACCACTTCTAACTTTTTAAGAACAGAAAATAGAAGATAATAGAGAATGAACAGTAGTTAAAAAATGCCACAATCAACAGTAATTTTTAATTTTCCTGTGCAACTATGTGAACAGGGGTTCCTCGAGCCACTGCAATCATGGGTTGGAATTTTCCAAAGGCTTCTACTTCAGGAAAAGGTTGAAAGCCACTGCTGTACTGTGAATAGTATTTAACTACACATGAAATCACTTTCATATATTTCAACATATAAATTAAAGGACATTCAGAATTTTGTGAATGATCATTCCCATTATATTCCATAGCATAAGGTGGTCCAAGCTACCCCCATTTTCTGTAAAATGGCACTAGTGGAAATAAACACCAAGGGTCATTTCATATGAGGTGGGATATCCCACTCACGTGAGATCTCACTCGCAATGCTAATCCTATATAGTAAAATGATTTCCTTCATATGAGAGGTGGGCCAGCCCACTGAGATGAGATCCCACGCGATGACCGGTGGGATTCCACTCAAGTGAGATAATATTTGTTATATGAACACAATCCAGTAGACTAGCCCACTCAGGTGAGATAGTTTTGTGAGTACTGCGCATGTATAAAATGGCAGATGGAAGTCTCTCATTACAAAATGGCTGCCAACAATATCACCAATCTATACGAGAAGTTTTCACATGAAGTAGAGATGAAGAAAAAGAACTTCCGTTGGACAGTGAGAATGATAGAAAATTTGATCAACTGTTTGGCTGATTATAAAGCTAAGATGGAATACCAAAGTCTAGGCTTTGATGCTGATAGGCCCCAACAGATAAAAGAAGTTGGAATGGAAATGGCAAGAAATATGAAAATGGTGAGTTCGGTCCAGTCACCGTCACCCTTCCGAAAAAACCACTTACTGAGTTGTCTGTGGATGAAAAGGCGTTTTCTTCAAAGTAAGAAAATGGAGAACGATCAAATTTAAAAGGGCCACCAACGCGGATAGGGAATCACAGATAGCATGGAAACTGGGAAATGCGCCAAAATGAATCTCATTCTCAACAGGAGGCTGGCCCACCAAAAGGAGATGGAAAATGCCATATGAACAGAAGCTGAAAACGATCCCACTCAAATGAGCTAGCCCACTCCATATGAACAGGGCCTACAGGCCTTTTCGCAAGCAGCGGGCTAGCCCGCCTAGGAGAGATCGCAGCTGCATAGTGATCAATACTGAATAGCTACTTTTCTTCACATGTGAAGTGGGCTAACCCGCTTGGCCGAGATCTCACCTAGCTAAGACTTAAATTTCCCATGTGAAACTCTTCAGGTGAGCTAGCCCGGTCAACCGGCGCAAAATTATAATCAATACGTTTGTGCTATATACCACGAGTTTGTAAACAATGGCTTCTATGTTTACACAGACATTCCAGCCGAAATTCCCATGTGAAGGTGGGATATATAAATACATCGCCTGGGTGACCTAGCCCGGTTTTTTTTTGGAAGCCACCATCAATTTTTTCAGCTTTTGATTTAATACTGTAAAAATTCATGTACATCCTGCAAGGCACCCATTTTGAAAATTTGAAATTTTGACAGAGATTGGTGCTTACTAGTTAGCCCCCCCCTCCAGAAGCAAAAAATCTTTCATCAGGCTTCAAAACTTCTTTATTTGTTAATTAGAACCCCTAAGCAAAAGTAAAGTATCTAATGCGTGGTTTTTGCTATTACCGACACTGTACTATCCGTAACTCTTTTTCATACGTCCTTACTGGTCCAAGTTGCCTGGCTGTTCCAAGCAGCCCCACAGGGTGTCCACTCCTGCTGGAAGAAAGCTGGAAAATGAGCCTTTTTCAGAATTTGGCTGGAATAGCTAGAAAACCATAGGTTTTTCTCCTACTATTGCTGGAAAAGATGGAATTTTATTTTTTGGGCCTAATAATAATAAACGGCAATATTAGATGCAAATCTTATCAAGAAACAGGATTAAAGAAAAAACACTGTTCCATATCACGTGGGACAGGCCTTTTTTCACCAAGTCGACCCAGGATTGGGGTGTTCCCTATGTTTTGCCAGGGTGGTTGGTAGTTCTTTTCCCTCCGGGGGTGGTTTACTTGAAGATATTTAATTTATGTAGGAAATTCCAGTTTATTGGAAATATTAACGCCACTCAATACTATGTGACAATAGTCAGACCGCATTTTCAATGGTTGGAATTTTATAGCAACGTTCATGGTATGGCTGGAAAACGATACGTTTTTTCTGCTCAAAAGGCTGGAAAAAGGTCACTTTTTTCTGAAATTCTGGCTGTAATTTCAGCTTTTACTCAGTGTACACCCTGCCTAGGATACACGAGGGGTTACAAGATATAGTCGGTAGACCAGTTATTAGCAATTGTGGCACAGTGACAAAGCACATTTCAGAGTTTTTGGATTTCCATCTTAGTCCGCTAGTCAGCAACAACTACTTATTTCTTTTGTATGTTAGATGGAATAGGTGAAATATCAGACAATGTTTTGCTGTTTACAGCAGATGTTGTTGGTCTGTATCCCAATATTCTTCACAATGAGGGGCTGGAAATGATGCGCCAGGCGTTGCATATTAGAACAAATCCTAGTGTTTCTACAGTTAATTAGGGGAAGCTGGTATTGGAAAATAACGTGTTTGAAGTTAATGGGAAAGTATACGCACAGAAGTTAGGGACAGCCATCGGCACCAAGTTTGCTCCGGCGTATGCCAACTTGGTAATGGCTAGCTTGGAAGAAATGATGATAGAGGGATTGGAAGTTAGACCGTGGGTGCGGTATCGGTTTAATGGTGATGTGGTTTTCATTTGGACGCATGGTGAGGAAGAGTTAGTTAGATTTATGGAATATACAAATAGATGTCATCAGACGACTAAATATACTCTTGAGCACTCGAAGAACAGAGTTATTTAGACGTTTTAGTTAGTAGGAGCAGCTGTGGTTTGGAGACAAATTTATTCTGTAAGCCAACAGATGCACATCAAAACTTGCAGAGCAGTTCTTACCATCCAGGTCACATCAAAAGGTCCATTCCATAGGGACAGGTACTTAGACTCAGGCGGATATGTTCGGATGCAGATAAGCTTAAAGCTAGATTAGCAGAATTAGTGGAGTGGCTAATGAGCAATGACAATTATGTTACGGAGAAGATAGCACGGGCAAGCTTGCTGGATAGAAAGACACTAATAAAGGAAGAAAAGGAAGGTAGGGAAGATAGTATGGAGCGCATCGCTTTCTTGTTTCATTTCTTCCCGCATTAAATGAGCTAAAGAATATATTCGGTAGGCTCCAAAATATGCTGGATGCTAATGAAGAGCACGGGAGTGTTTTCAAAGAGCAACCTCTTGTTGCCTTTAGACACGCCCCCAATCTTAAAGATAACTTAGATGGGCTAAGCTTCCAGAGTTGCAGGGTGAGTTAGTCAAAGGCTGTTTTAGATGTAGTAAGTCACGGTCTCAGGTTGGTAAGTTGATGATAGAAGGTGATAGTCCAGGTTGGAAAACATGCATGTTTTCCCTACGCGTAGCGGTGAGAGGCTTGGCATGCTAAGGTGCGAGCCGCGAACATATCCAAAGTCAGGTGCGAGCTAAAAGTAAAATCAGTGCGGTGTTTTAAGGTGTCTCTGCAGTGCTACTTGCAACGATCACATGAAAGTTGAGCCCAGGGCGCTATCAAAGGGTGTTGTGGGGATGTTATGCCTCCCATGGAAAATGCAAATCATACAAACTCTGAATTTTTCGTGCATTTCATTTTAAATTCTTTAGACATGGGTTTTCTTCTTGTTGTTTACTTTATTTTGAGTAGGCTGTTACATCTAGCTTTTTCAGATAAGTTAGGCCTTCTATGCATGCCGCATCTAGGTGTCGGGACCCCTAGTTGAACTTCTCTGCCGAAGGATGGCGGAGTGAGCTGTTTTGGTCGTTCATGTGGAAGGTCACCCATCTAGCTTTTCACTGTACCCAGCCAAGCTGAACCTCAGTTAAGCTAATAGCTAATAACCGAGCTAATAGCTAATAACCGAGGTTCAGCAAGTTGGTTGGGCCGCTTGGCCACTCACCCCTCAGTGTGATCGTTATAAGGTAGCCCCTCATGTGCTAAGATCTGTTTTCCAGGAAGCCATGTTGAAACTCATAAAATATACAATACATGCAAAATTACATACTAAATAGAGAATTACATACTAAATAGAAAAATTACATACTAAATAGAAAAATTACATACTAAATAGAAAATCACACACTAAATACAGGCAAATCTACAATATAGAATAAGACAAAAGTTAAAAAAGACAAGCAACGAAACTTGCCAAAGTCCACTACTCTTCAAGTATTGTCTTGAGTTGTCTAATTTTTAGTTCGGAATGGCGAAGTGATCAATTTGTTACAGAGGATACGCTAGTGAAGGAGAGTACGAAGATAGTTTGGGGCCTGGTGTTTAAATATGCAGAGATTTACTTGTTTAAAAACAAGAACCAATACATTTCCTCCTTTCGAAGCAGCATGGCTCAATAAGAAGTCAAATTACAAACCTCTTTCCACCGCCGTCTTAGATTAAGACCCCGTGCACACTGCACTTGTGCAACTTCTGTATCGGAACAGAAGGTGTTATGGTTCAGCCTGCCGTCTACACTGTTCCGTAACACTTTCTGCTACTCCTACAGGAACACCTTTTGTACCTGCTAAAAAAGCGTAACAACTCTTGTACCGTATCGGTTCACCTCTTGTACCGGAGCATTGTAGACGCCTAACAGCAACAGGTTCTGTTACGGATCCATAACGAGGAAAACTCAGGGTTTATACGGTCAGGGAAAGTCACGGGGAAAAGGGTCTTTTTTGCTTTGGTCAGGGAAAGTCAGTGAAAGTCAGGGAAAGTCAGGGAAGCTTGCAGTGGTCAGGGGCAAAATAGTATTTTCATTCTGCAGGTCAGGGAAATCTTTCATTTTTCACCAGCAAGGAAGTATGTACAACACTTTAATAACTAGGTAAGAACATGTGATAGTAAGTTATAGGTTAGAAAGTTATATCGTTTTCATCAAACTTCGGATTTAAGAAGCAAGTAGAAAAATCAAACAAACAAGAAGAAATTTCAAAAATGAAAACTGTGTGACTGTATCAATGTGAACAAAAGGAAGAGTGTTAATCATATTTTACATAACCTTTTTTCGTTTCTCTTTAAGAATTTCAAGTGAATTCTCCATATTTTTTTGTATAAAGTTGCTAAAATATCTACATATTGCTAAATTGAAAAATAGATATCTTGCTATTTTTTACTTGCGTCATTATTAATCCAATCAGGTCAGGGGAAAAATTTACTTTTTCAGTAGAGGTCAGGGGAAAACATATAGGTTTGAGAGAAATAGGTCAGGGAAAATTTGTGCTTTTGAAGCAAAAGTCAGGGGAATTTTTTTCAGAAAGTCCGTATAAACCCTGAAACTTAGTCTTTGTTTGGCCTATGTATGGGATGGAGGTTATCAGCTATTTCCCACAATTTAAGACACAGTTTGGAGTTAACTTCCACCATGGGGATTTCACATAGAATGCTTGGTCAAAATGAACAAGTTAAAGTTCGTTTCTTCATATTTTAATATAGTGCAGAGGCGGATCCAGACTGAGTTTCTTGCTGCCCAGAACTCAGTCAAGTTTTTCCAAAAAAAAGATGTTATCCCATTACAATCAATTGTAGTAAGCACTTTTTTGGCTTAAAATTCTACATCAAGACTTCTGGTACCTTCTTGTGTGCCGTCTGCCCATTGAAAGAATTTTATCTGCCTTGCGCAGCGCATTGACAATTTGTATCTGCGGTGGAGAACGCTTTTTAACTTTTGAACTCGGATGGAACCTAGTCACAGAACAATGATGGAACTCGGAAATGAAAGCTATCAAAAACAATCGGTAGAAAATAACTGCTACTGATTGGTCTACCATCGTCTACAAGGTCTACCATCGTCTACAAGTGTCTTTGTTTGAGCACTCTACATGTTTACGATGGCAACCTGAGAAGAGATTCATAGTTATGAAGGAGTTGCCTAGCTATCTAGAAAAGTATTTCAAGACAATGTGGGGTTTGGAATGTGCTTTTGAACTGCGGAAAGATTTTAAAGCCGACTATTTGATAAGGGAATAAAGTGAAAACAGAATGAAGGCATTGTGGCTTGATTCTCTGCCTGGCGACAATTATGCACTTTTTGCAAGGCTCAGGCTGCCTGGACTTCATCAAGATTTAATACTGCTTTTAGATTAACATTTACAACTGAGATTTGAATATACCCTTTTGATTTTAGGCACAGTTACTCCTTTGATACTTAAGAAATTTGAAGAATACTCTAAGGTTCAAAGTCATTACGATTACCACTGCCAAGAGATGGGGGCAGGTGGGAAATTCGTTCAAAGCTTCAAGGTCGAAGGGGCTTCATAACACCCAATGCTTCAAGGTCTGGGGGGCGCTCAATATAAACAAGTAGTAATTTTTCAAAGTTAATTTCTAGAACCTGTACGTTTTCTGCTCGCTTCTATCGCAGGGGGCCTGGTCTCCCTTTCTTGTCACGGGGCCTCTGATTTCTCTCAGCGCCACTGCTATCAAGACTCAGTGAAAATTTAAGTATTACTATAAAAAAAGGTGTGTAATTGAAAGGACTAATAAACGAATTTGCGTTTGAAGGCTTTCTTTGATATTTTGTTTCAAATGCTGTGAAAGTGTTTACTTCGAGGGTTCAATTACTCGTAGAACAGTTGTGATTTTCTGGGATGACTTTGTGATTCTTGTGATTTTTCATTTTTTGTGATCTTCGTGATTTTATGTGGCATTTTTTTGATTTCATATATTAGGCTGGATATCTCCCTGTGAGATAGCCCTCGTTCTATACATCAATTTTTATTCAAACTTTTAGCAATGGTTAGAGGAGCCTGTACATGGCGTGATCTTAAAAATTGATATCAGCTCCACTTGATCCCGAACCTTGCAGCTTTTGGAACCCTATAGTGCTTTCCTAGTCACAACCATATCACAACTTAGTGACACTATTTGAGTTGAAAATACTTCGTAATAGTTGTTTAGCCTTGTTATTTTCGATCATGCATTTGATCCCTTTTTCGATCTTCGAACACTCAACACAGAACTTGGTGAAACCGGAAGGACACTTAGAAAAGAACGAGCCAAAAATCGACCTGTCAAACAGTCAGGACATGTGATATGCGCTTTTGTTCTTTAACAATGCAATATAACAATGCTGAAACTTGATTAACAATAGGGACCAGTACAGTATGCACTGTAATGCTATCTGGTACAACTTCTGCACGGGGACAGTGTAGACGCGGTTGGTCCGTAACACGTTCTGTTCCAGCACAGAAGTTGCACCGTTGCAGTGTGCACGGGGTCTAAGACATCGAAGTCACTACATTTTCATGTTTTTCGATCCCCTTGTTTCGCTGAAATGGGCGTTTGCCAGTTTATAGCCAAAGTAAAAGGCGTCAAAATGAAAAATTCCTTGAGGGTTTAGCCCCTAAGCCTGCTGCTTTATTCCGAACATTCTGCCGACAAAATTTCAATGTGCACCCCACTCAAGGGTGTTTGCTTCTTACCGGCCCTGTTTGAATCTGATTAAATCGAATCGAAAGACTTTAGTATAGACCACAGAGTGTATCCTTTCAAAAGTCATATAGGGTTTTCATTAAAGCAGAAGGAATAATATACCACCGCAGAGAATCGGCGCGAAATGCGAAGAAATTTTTTTGAGGTGCGAGTGAAGTTCATAGTGGATGCGAATTGGAGAGCTTATTTCTCTGCGTAGCAGTGAGTGAGTGCACGTTTTCCAACCTGGGTGATAGTTTGAGCGTTTAAGATTAGCAGTAGTTTTACGTGTGATTCCTCAGGAGTTGTTTACCTCTTAGGATGTAGAGTTTGTGGCATGCAGTGTTTAGGGAGCACTTCCACGCTTTTTAGGGCTAAATTTAACATTTGCAAGTCCGCTAGTCGTAGATTTTTGAAGGGAGAAGCAGTTGCGCACGCCGAACTTTTTGGCACTTCTCAGATGCTGATCGCCTCGGGTTTTTGGATGATGTCAGTTTCCCGATAATAGATAGAGTATTCGGGGATTCTAGGCAAAGGGAAGGATTTTGTCAGTTTAATTTAGATAGTTTTATTTCGGAAGAACTTAAAGTAGATATGCAGATTTGTATCTCCTGGTTCCCTTCTTTATAGTTCTGCTTATAGCTCCGCATTGTCCTCTGTTCTTGCACTTCCCACCTTATTTATATCTATGTTTGGTCTTATTTCTCCTGTACTGTTCTATACAGTTCACTTGTATGCCAGTTGAGCACATGTGATCTATCGTCTTTTTGCCTATGAACCAGCCTTCTTTCCTTAGGTATTGTGTTAAGTACATATTGTTGTCAATAGGCTCGCTCCCCTTAGGTAATGTAAATTATTGCCCTATTGTTAGTTAGACAATATAAGCAGGCTCTGTGTTATTGTTAGTAAAGCACTGATAAAGATTCAATAAAGATCGAAACATATGCAACTATAAGAGGATATACTAAATTTGTATATATTGAATGCAAAGGTGGGTTTTAATTAGTGTGTGTGTGTGTGTGTGTG
>WIPJ01000520.1:1768703-1798480 GCA_018155075.1 Cassiopea andromeda
ATATATATATATATATATAATCAGAGGCAAAAAGACGACAATAATGTTCAGTTTGCAATCGATAGCTTTAAAGCAGCTCTCATCACAAGAGTCTTTACATGTTTTAGAAGTTTGTAAGACATGTAAAGACTCTTGTAATGAGAGCTGCTTTAAAGTTATTGATTCATCTAAAACGTACAATCAACTTAAAGTTAAAGAGGCTTTACATATTTTGTGGGAGGGGCCCACTTAAACAAACAGATCCAGCACTACAATTTTCTCCTTAACATTCAAGCCCTTTCAACGATTTTTGTTCTCTTGATTATTCGAATTATTTTTCGTTACACCTTCTATTGATTTTGCAACATTTATTAGTGTGTTCTATTTAACATTTTAGTATAGCAACTGAAGATGGACAAAGCAATATCCGAAACATGTTTTGCAAACTGAAAATTATTGTCGTCTTTTTGCGTCTGATCTCTAATCTAATTGGCTTGAGAAATTTTGGAAGAATATATATATATATATATATATATATATATATATATATATATATATATATATATATATATATATATATATATATATATATATATTTATATTTATATTTATATTTATATATATTTATATTTATATGTATATATTTATATTTAGATATATATTCATATAATATACAAGAACTACTACTTCAAAGCCACTTTCGAATTTGATGCGTAAAAAGTTCGTGTAGTAATAATTATTATAGTAATAATTAGTAACTATAGTGATGGTCAGAGGGCTTGACCATGGCATTGGATTTGAAAGTGATGTTGTTTCAGTCAATGGTGCCTTACCTTTTTTATGATGGGTCTTTTCAGTTATTTCCTTGTCAGTTTCATATGAAGCTTTGATGGGATATTTACTTTAATTTTGCTCAATCTTTCTTATACTTCAAGGATACATTTACCAGAGCAAAGAACTGGGTAAAAGAATTGCACAGACAAGCCAGTGCAAATATTGTCATTGCTTTGGCGGGAAATAAGGCAGATCTTAGCAATAAGCGAATGATAGAATACGAGGTAGCAAGTCTTCAGTTGTAATTAGTTGTTGATGTTGTCAGTTTTTTGTTATTATAATTCCAAGTACTACACCTTTTTTGAACCCATCTTATAAGTGTTATTTCAATTCCTTTGCTCATTTGAGACTGATAGTGTGCGTGCTTCTCGCAAAAAGCAACAGTACCTTAGCAATTAGGATGATTAAGATTAGGAAACAGAAGTTTTTGAAGACCTTCCATTTTCTTTTTTCCACACAAAATTTCCTCTCTTGGTTAGCTTTAAGAAAAAAACTGTTTTGCAACCTCTTTGTTTGCATTCTTTCAGTATTATCACATCTTTTCCCCATGGGCCTTTAGTAGCCAAGGGACTTTGAATAATTGAGGATATTATTTGATAAATAATGCAGTTTATTGCAGATGATCTTTGAGGCGTATGTTCAATAGAGATCTTGAGCCAGCACCTAATGATGATGAATTTGTCTCTAGGTTTGCAGTAGGATCACTGTCTTGTTATGCATACTTATCCAGGCCAACAAAAGTGTCTTCTTTTAAGTCTGAAGAAAATTATGCATGCGAACTGTATTTTGGTTTTGTCATTTGTTCATTTGTTTCATTTGTGGAGCGAAGTGTTCAAACTAATGTTCCCAAATATGTGATAACTCAGTGATCTCAGGAAATGCTAGTCCTTTCTGAATTACCTTCAATAGATACTGCACATTCTTGCATGTTCTTTCAAGTTGAAATTGGTGGAGAAAGCTACTATTGAGGCTTCTTTCCAACACTTTGGGTTTTATTTCTAATATAGATTTAAGCAAAGTTTACTCCCTATCGTGCCTCAAGTACTAAGAGTTTTTGTTGCAATATAGAACACTAAAAACATACCGCTTATTTGATCGAAGTTGTCAAATCTTGTATAGAAATTTGGTTGAATGTTTAGTGATCATAAGTAGCTGCGTTTGCAGTTGTTTTGTTCTTTACCATGTAATGTATGGTTTGTATAAAGGACGCTCAGGCGTACTCTGAAGAGAATGGGCTTTTATTCATGGAAACATCTGCGAAGACCGCCATGAATGTCAACGAATTATTCCTCGCAATTGGTCAGTATTGAATATATTGATTTCCATTTCCTGTACATATCGTTGTTCATGTTGCAATTTCCTATCAAATTAGGGCGATCATTTATAAAATCTTTGAATGGACTTTGAGAATTCATGTGAAATTCCTTGCAATTGTTGTTATTCCCAATTGAATTTTGTTGCTCATATTTGTGTCATTGTTGAATTTTAATTTATAAGTGTATTTTTTGCTGTTATATTTCATTGTGCTTTTAGTTCATTATTATCACTGTGAACTTTAGCTATGGCATTTAAATGTGTTTGTGTTTATTGACAGTTTAGTCTCTCCGATTTATAGCCAAAAAGCTACCTAAAAATCAAGAAGTGCAAGGAGGAAGTTCCGGCACTACTTCCCGTCCGGGGGTGCAACTCACTAACAAGGACTCAGAACAACGTCAATCCAAATTATGTTGTGGAGGAGGAAGTGGAAATTAGATGATATATATTACTAAATGCGGTTCGTTTGGTACTCGTAGAAACATACTTACAAACTTATTGCTGTATTGTGATAATTACATGATAGCCGCCGGGCAAACTGTCATATTCTTTTCACTTATTTTTTCGACGCACTGGTAATCGATTATATCATTAAAGGTACCTTTCACCTTGAATGTGAATTAGCGTTGACCTATTAAATAGAAAGCCCTACAAATGTAGCCTCAAAGACAAAATCAGAATTTTCGTGTATATTTGCATGGATATGTCTTTCACCAAAAGCTGCTACTATAGCGAAGTTTTGCAACAAATTTAGAATAAGAATGTGTTTTATTGGGTGTGTTTATTTTATTGTGTATTGCTTTGTTCAGAATTTCGATGTTTGATTTTGAAAACAATTTAATTCCTGTTTCTCAAGCTTTTCGGTATGTACTCTCTTTGATAGACTCTAGTGCTTGTCCTAGTGATGCACGAGCCAATCTTGAGCAACGTGTGGGTGTAGGCTAGCGAGTTGATTTAATTAGTGACTACTTTTGATTTAATTCAATCGAAACAGTAACTGTTTAATAGACAGCAAGGGTCTATAATACTGTCGCCAATTTCTTGTTTGTAGTCAAAAGAATGTAAAGATTGATTCGATATTCTTAGCAAGTGCATCAATGTGAATTCTGCCTTACAAATCACTTTCTTTGTTTGCTTTGCTCTGCAAGAAGTTAATTGCACTTGTCAAACTTGTAAGTTGTTGTATGGTTTATTCTGTTTTCATTGACTGTAGTATCTTAATGAAAATATTGTTATCACTATAATATTATTAGTATTTTTCATTGATACTTCTGATCTTGTTATCTCTGTAGACAACAGTGATCAAAAATTTGTTTGTGTAATTGTAATTCCTATAAGATTAATTATACGAACTGTTAATTTGCAAGTTTACTTCTCATATAGACTAGGAATGACAAGCTTCTTTTCAAATTTGCTGTTCGTCATGGGATTTATGAATTATTGTATTCGTGTCTACGGTTCTTCAAACTTTTCTTCTGAAAAGGAAAGTTCTTTTGTATTTATGGGTATGGTAGATGACGATGAGCTCGAAATTAGAACTGTTCAGTTGCCTGCTTTTCTCTAGGTTGTCAAATAATGATGGACTAGTCCTCTACCCAATTGTTTTTTCTGTTTATGTAAGAATTGGATAAGTTATTGTCAATTTTCTTAATGTTTGTCTAGTTTAATAACGGTGTAGCAGAGTAGCAACGTGTTTTGATAAAAAACAGTTGCAATGAGATGTATGAAAATTCAAGACAAATTGTTAAGACTTCCCTCTAGTTCTTACATCAGGATGCAAGATGTGAAAGAAAACATTTCTTTTTTATAGCAATTGCCTTTTATTCCTTATTCTAATAGTGATTATTTGCTTGAAGTATGTACTTTCCTACACTGAAAAGCAGGAGTAGGGGGAAAAAAGTATTAGAAAAGCAGGAGAGAAGCATTAGAAAAAGTAGAGGGGGTGGCCGCCACACATCTTCAGAGGGAGTGCACATCTTCAGAGGCACCCTCACAACCAAAACAGGGCAAAATACTTAAAACAGGCTACTAATCAACTCGAAAACTTAGTAGATACTAATTCTCTAAATTCTACTGTAATTTATAGTGAAATTACGGAGTTTCTTTTTCCAAAAGGATGCCTTGATTTCCACAGATTGTGGTCCTGTTTTTTATTTTATTCTGTGAACGCTTCTTATGCACGGCAGGACTCGAAAGGGGTATTTCAAATTCAGAAGAAAGGAGTTCCAAGGTATCAGCATCACTGGAACTATATGATTTCCCAAATCTACAGCTTATTGAACAGTAAACCTGACAATGTGGTACGCAGAACAATGCAAGCTACTGTTCAGTTCGAAATTTTTTTTACGCACATCATTTTAAACCATCCCAGATAATAAGGTAGCGTGCCTCCTGTTCGTGGTATGTTCAAAAGGCCATTTCCTTAGGATTGATACGGCGTGTTTCTAACGATATTCAGAGGTCTCGCCCCTAATTCCCTTCCCCTTAGCGCCATTGTTTTGCACTTCCATGCTTCCATTCTCACTTCTCATTATTCTTAGTGAACACCTCAAACTCTCTCCAGTTGTTTCTGTCCTCATATATTTCACTTTCCTATGCTCGCATGCTTCCATTGGCTGGAATATTTACTGGACCATAGTACCATATGTTAAGAAAGTTATCATTATTGTTCTTATTATAGGCGGGATGAGGGATGTTTTCTGGGGAGAAGGGCGAGGTAGCTACTTGGATAGTGAGCGCGAGATAAAGGTGAAACTGCCTTGTGGATAGCGAGCGTGATTAAAGAACTAATTAGGAAAGTTAAACCATATTACCTTTGTACTCCTATTCACACAATTATCACTATAGCCGTTCATATATACTTGTTTGGCTTTACACATGATCGCATTACCGTTCAATGCAGCACGGCATTGAAGTTACATTGTTTGGTGTTCGTTTCTGAAGGTGCCCTAGTTGTACCCGGTAACATTGGTGACAAGAGTGGGATTTCTAGGAATAGCCAAATACGAAGATGTCGAAGAAGGGAAGTACAAGAAAACTGACAACACAGGACGTCGATGAAACTTGTCTATCTTCTATCGCAGTAGTGTACGATGGAGCTCTTTTTGTTTCGAATCCGAATGGATTTTACGGAGGAATTAATGAAGATTTTAAGCATTGGATAAAAGAGTTCGAGAGGTGTGCACGTTGTAGCTATTAGAGGGAAGAGTGCTGTGCAGGACTCTTGTCCGTCTTGTCAAGAAATTGAGTAGTTGACATTTTGCAGGAATTGCCGAGGCAGTCCAGTGCGATTACGAAAGGACAAACTTTTTAGCGGAGAACTTTTAGCATAAAGAAGCACGGAACCTGTACTTCTCTGATCATATTGTCTACATCAAGTTGGATCTGAACCGGTGGATGAATTCGCTAGCAATGTGCAACAGTTAACACAAAGGGCCTACTATGGGCCACATTATCTTGTATAGACATCATTATAGCTATTTGAATATGAACAGCACACCTGCAACTCTTAAACACCTTCTGCTTTGGGAACTATGGCAAGTATCGGATCGTAATTCAAACTTTAACTATTTCGAACAAAATCCTAGTTTTCCTTGAAATTCTCAAAACAACCTTTACAAGAAAACCTCTGTAATTCGACCGATTCCCTCAGATCCTTAATGAAAAATTCTTTCTAATTTGAACTTTCCCAAATAAACACATGAAATTGTTAGCTTTCAGTAAATTCTTGCAAAATTCGTGCCATTCAAGATTTTTGCTGTTATTTGCATGAGAGATATACTTGAGAAAGTTACTTTACATCCACAAAAAAATTATAAAGCCACAAAAGCAAGACTTATAACTGACATCTATTAAAAAAAGCATTGAAAGGGAGGCGGAAAGGCCAATGGCACTGTCTATTTTAAATTGGGTTTTAAAAAGTTTTTTTCTTTATTGAAAACTGTTGGGCAACTTGCAAGTATGTAGGGAATGGCTTGTGACGTGGAGAGACACTTTGTTGTGTTAGAAACAATTGTGATGATATATCGTACCCAGAAGGTCTCTAATTCTATTCATAGTGTAGGTAACAAACACAAAGAAAGAAACTTGTATACTGTGATGTCTAATAATGCTCTCAATAAAATGGGTGTGTATTTAACGTTCAAATCTCACTCACTGCTAAAACAGTTAATGTTTTCACAATTATATGTCCATCACGTGATGTGACCACAGAGTGATCAATATTCTACACACTTACCGTTGGGGGGCGCTTTGACCAATCAACCAACGATTGTTACTAAAGAGAAAGGCCACAGAAAATACTGTGGCCAACTCTCTTGCAGCATGGCTGACTTTTGACCAACTACATTGCAAATTTGAAAATATTGGGGGGGGGCGTGACGCACCCATACCCCCACCGCCACATCCCTTGTAATTGCAAAATTAAAGAAAAATGAGAAGAGATGAAGCGAGAGAGTTGACGCTTGGAACATCATAATCGTCGTTGAATTCTTCGATGCATTCCTTCGGTGGGCAACTTTATACTTGGTCAGGATTCCTTCATGCACGAGCGGTCTTTTGCGTTGTAGTGGAGAGAGTAGACATTTTAATAGCTATTAGCTTTTACCTTCATTCCAACTTAACTGTATAACAAATTTCTCATCGATTTTGTCATATGATAAGGTGGCCAAACTAGGAAACATTTCATGAAACATTTTTAAAGAACACGAATTTCATATGACAATGTTTCTTAGTTTGGCCGGGCCTTTACTTATATACATATAAATCATAGAAATAAGAGGACTAGAACGCGCGGTCTATAGAGCGGTTGCATTAAGACGCTGTTGTTTAGTAACGGGTTAGTGCTGTCTCATATCCGCCGTCATGACGGTGCTCTTTCATCCAAGATGGTGAATTGTTGTAAAGTATTTGGTTGTTCCAATCGATCTGATCGCGAAAAAGATCGCTCGTTTCACCGTCTACCAAAAATAATAACACACTTGGACGAGCAAACAAAAGATTATTCGGTTCAGCAATATACGGCGCACTGATCTAGCCGGGAAAAAGCTTGTTTGGGTATGCTCTGATCACTTTGTTCCAGGTAAGCATGCTGCTCTTTTCCAAAAGTCTCATCCAGATTGGGCCCCAACCTTGCGTTTAGGCCACTCAGATGTAAAGGAGGAGAGTTCTTCATGTTGGGAAAGGCGGAAAGAGCGATCAGAAAAGCGCCCTTCTTCACAGATCGAAGGACTAGGCCAGCATTCCTCTGTAGCACATCAGTACTGTTTGGACGTTATTGCACCTTCCACATCCGATTAGTTGGAAAATTATGATGAGAAGGTTAGCTCTTCAGCAGCATTTATATCAACGGAAATTCAAACGGAACTTTCATTGGGTAATATTGACAACATGGAGCAGAAAATGCCAGCATTAGAAAATGAAAGCGAAAATCTGAAAGAGAAGATCATTTCGATGATACCAATTGATATTGCTAGATTGGAAAAAGATAAAGACATGGTTTTGTTTTTGACTGGTATTCCCAACTATTTACTGCTTATTCTCCTTTCTCTCTGAATCAGTGTCACATACACACCGAAATTGTTTGACCGCCTTTCAAGAGTTTTGGCTTACTATGATGAGACTACGATTCAACCTGCCATTCCAGGACCTAGCCTACCGCTGTAATATATCAAAGTCAACTGCTTCATGAACTTTGGATAAATGGATTGACGATATGGCGACAGTGCTTAAATTTCTGATTAAGTGGCCTAACAGAGAGGAGCTCCAGAAAACTATGCCTACTGATTCTGTCCAAGTTTATGGTCAAGAGGTTGCAGTTATGTTCGATTGCTTTGAGGTATTTATTGAGAGTCCAGGAGATCTTTGGCCTGTGCATCTACTTGGAGCAATTATGCACACCACAATACTACAAAATTTTTGATAGATATTTGTCCACAAAAGGTCATTTCCTGTATATCTAAAGCCTGGGATGGTCGCACAACTGATAAATTTTTGACAGAAAATTGTCACATTTTAAGTAGACTTCTTCCAGGTGATATTATTCTTGCAGATAGGGACTTCAACATCAATGAAAATGTACCATTAAAGGGTGCTAAACTAGAAATACCAGCTTATACCAAAGGGAAAACACAGTTATCATCCCTTGAAGAAACTCGAAGACTTGCAAATGTGCGGATTCATGTTGAGAGGGTTATAGGCTTAGTACAGCAGAAATGCCAAATCCTGAGTGGTATTCTTCCAATTGAAACATTATATAGTGATAACTCCACTCCTCAGATTAATAAAATTGCAACAGTTTGCTGTGCTTTAACAAATATTTGTGATTCTGTTGTTCCATTTTACTAATTTTCCTGTTCCACTTGTAGTGCATATCATATTCTATAAAGTTCCTGTTGCTTATTACATTCGTAAACTTTGCTGTGAAATAAACTGTAAAATCAAATTAGCATGGAATGAAGCTTGCACTATAAGGCTCAGTAATTGCCAAAATTTCTGGTCTTGTACCACACAAGCTTAATTTGCTAAGGAATTCCCTCTGCCTCTGATCATTCTCAATGTGTAGAGGCTCTTGAGTCTTCCTCCTCTTTGTAGGCCTATTACTGTCTCAATCCTCAGTGCTGCAGCTGAGATCTCTCATCTTTCATGTTGCCCCTTTAAAATCTATCTCAGCAACAGGTAAGTAGGGCACCTCTTTTACAGCTTTTGGTAGTAACCATTTGCATTGTTCTTGTATACAAGACTTAGCTTCTCTTGTACAATAAAATGCCTCTAAATAAAACAGGAGGGAGGCAATATGTGAACCAGCTTTACCAAGGCCAACCATACAGGTACAATGGGCATTTTCTATTTTACCATCTGCTTTTTACAAAATCCAAGGCTTCAGTGGTGTTCTGTTTGCATGCTGTGAATGTCTAACCTGTCAGTGGAAGCAGCAGTTAAGAATAGCCTGAAGAATAGGTTTTAAGTGGTAATTCTTAATAAATCTAGATACTGTGTAGAAAAAGTGTTAAATCAATATGCCAAGAAGCACTAAAAGAAGCTGAACCAACTCTCAAATCAATACTCAGAGCTCTCGAACAAAATGTCTCTCTGCCGTAAAACGTAACAACTGGATGCCCACTAGTAGTTCCTATCTTTGAGGAGACCATCTTACGGACTCTGATTTTTCATATTCTTCCCAATTGCCATAATCGCGATCTTTGTATAAGAAGTACTTGAAAAGGATGCTGAACCATCAGTATTTCAGTTTCCAGAACACTTGATGGAAAAAGACGTAACAGAGAGACACCCAAAAAACCGTGACAGACCTTTAGAGGAGCTCCCCTCTCTAGGAGTCCGGCCCCCTAAGCGGGAAAAGTGAGATGATCACACATATAGCTCTGCAGTATTTACTAAAGAGTTGAATGTACGCTACAAGGAAGTATTGAAGAAAACAAGCAAAATAATTCGAAATTTGCGTTGAAAAAACTTGAGAAGGGAGAAGACAGTTGAAGGTCTAGTATTAAAACATCAGCATGCCAAAATGCTGTCTGAAGAAGGAGCTGAAAATTTGCTCTCAAATTTTGGGCACATGAGCAGAGCTCTTCAAGAATGAAGTCAAAATAGGGATAGTAAATCTGGATCTCGATTTTCTAATGGAATTAAAGAATTTTATATTACTTCGAACTTTTAGAGCCCAAGAGCATATAGATATTTAAGAAAAGCACTTTGTCTTCCACATCCTTCAACAATTAGATCATGGGCTCCTGGTGTAGATTGTGAGCCTGGATTTTCGCAAAAGCCTTTTGGCCTTATTGAAGAACATACTAGAGCAGGTCAACCAGATATTGTCATTCTTGTTGATGAAATGAGTATAAAGAAGGACACTAGGTGAGATGCTAAAATGATGAAGTTTGTTGATTATGTCTACATTAAGGGGGAGATAACATTGCAACAAATGCATTGATCATAATGGTTTCTGGGTTAAAGAACCCATGGCACACAAAAATTGCCTATTTTTTGACCAATTCTTTAAGTGCAGCAGATTTGTGTCAAATTATTAAAGAATCCATCAAAATGATATGTGAAACTGGTTTTGTTCATAGAATTGTTTTTGATGGCGCATCAAAAAATGTTGGGATGGCAAATAAACTTGGTTGCCAAATCGACAAGCTTGGTGGATCATTCCCACATCCAGTAATTGTTGGAGAAAAAATTCATGTTGTTTTCGACATTTGTTATATAATTAAACTGGCTTTTCGTGATTATCAGTATTTGTGGTACCAAATGGTGAAAATATATCATGGAAGTATATTTTAGCTCTCTACAAAACTCAACTCCGCCACTGCCCCATCCCAAGCCTAGGATGAGAAAGGAGGAGGGTTTGGCGTTGGGTTAGCACCCCAACCTTAGAAAACTATTCTACCGCTACAGAAACTAACATCAGAAACTCTATTGTACGGCAAGAAAAGACGGTTTCACCCCTAAAGATGACGATGTTGGACCAAAGCCGCAAGGAAACCGAATGTCCCATGAAGAACTCCATGATTAGTGCCTCCAAGATTACCGGACTTGCAACATGGAACATTAGAACATTATTTCAAACGGAAAAAATGGCTCAAGTAATTAGAGAATTCGAAAACTACCAGCTCGACATTTTGGAACTCACAGAGATACGATGGGTTGGAGGTGGCAGGATCAGAAATGAACTCACCACCCTCCTTTATTCTGGACCTGAAGAAGTGCACGAAAAAGGTGTAGGACCAATGCTAAATAGAGAAGCTGCCAATTCGCTAATTGGATGGAACCCTTATTAGTGAGAGGATACTAACAGCAAGACTGCAATCAAGGCACTCCAAGACAACAGTTGTCACGGAGTATGCCCCAACCGAAGACGATTTTTACCTTCAATGTCAAGATACACTTAACGCAATACCAAGAAGTGACATTATACAGGTTAATAGGAGACCTAAACGCAAAGATTAGCAATGACAGATGAGGTGTGGAACAAGTAATTAGGATCCGCTCAAGAAACAAATGAAAATGGAGAGCCCTTACTATCGCTGTGTAACATAAATGGGCCTTGCATTGGAAAGACTTCCATTGCTCACAAAAAAATACATAAGAAGACTTGGATATCGCCTGATGGAAAAGCTCAAACCGAAATTGATTGCATCTGTATAAGCAGAAGATGGCACTCATCACTGAAAGACATGAGAGTCTGTGGAAGCACAGATGTGGGCTCGGACCATTATCTAGTTAGACGCCAGATCCAACTCAAACTTAAAAACTTCACAAATCAAAAACAACGAGAGATTTTGCAGTGGAACAGCTTAACAATAAATTAAAATCAACTGAATATCAAGAACAATCAAAAAACAAATTTGAACCACTCCTACAAGTTGACGATTTCCAAGCACAATGGAAGATGTTCAAAGATGTAATGATGTGTATAGCGGAAGGGCAAATTGGGAGAAGAAGATGGAAAAAGTCTGATATGCGGATACAAGACAGAACGTGGAATTTAATAGATGAAAGGAAGAAACCTAAACAAGACTTGCAACAGACAGATACATATGAAAACTGTGTTGGACTTAAGGAACGATACCACCTTGCAGACAAATTGGTGAGAAAGAGCTGCAGGAGAGACAGAGAGGACTGGTGCCAACAAAAGGGTGATGAGGCACAGGAAGCAGCGAAAAAAATGACACCCGAACGCTTTACAGGATTGTGAGGGACCTGACAGGAGCCTGGGGTTCATCTGCAGTTCCCATTAAAAGCAAAGATGGGACGGTACTCACAAAGACAGAACAGCAGAGCAAACGTTGGGTGGAACACTTTAAGGAAGTACTAAACCAACCCCCAGCCCAACAGAACTGTCCAACTTCGTAAATGAGACCATGTTAGAACAGCTAGATGGTAACGAAGATACCATCACAGAAGATGAAGCTAAACGAGCCATAAGGTAGCTTAAAAATAACAAAGCAGCCTGAGCTGATCAAATAACAGCTGACCTCTTGAAACATTGTGGAAATGTAATTTCCAGAGGGTTGACGAAGCTGTTAAACTGCTGGTGGAAAGAACGACAAGTACCTGAAGATTGGAGAAAGGGGAAAATAATGAAACTGCCCAAAAAGGGAAATTTAACAGACTGCAACATCTGGAGAGGAAGAGCATTGCTCTCAATGCCTGGCAAGGTTTTAAGTATTGCACTCTTGGAAAGGTTGAAAGACGCAGCGGATGAACGCCTTAGAGAACAACAAGCTGGATTCAGAAAAAGCAGGTCTTGTTGTGAACAAATATTTACTTTGAGAAACATAATTGAGCAGTGTGTGGAATTTCAATAAGAACTCCAAATAATTTTTGTGGAGTTTAAATTGCATTTGACTCTGTTTACAAGCAATCTCTATGGAGAATCGCGGCCATTTATTGTATACCACCTTCCTTGTCGAAACGTTTAAAAACACTTATAAAAACAGTTGATGCTGCGTAAAGTTGGAAGAAGGAAAGACTGAGTATTTTGAAATTGAAACTGGGGTAAAGCAAGGATCCATTGTAGCAACTCCATTTTGGTTACTTTATTTTCCATGTCATTCATTACGTGTACTTATATTTTTATATATGTCGTCGCCATCATTTTCCACACACACGCACTACCCTCATATCACGCTAACATCAAAGTACGTCATACTAATCTCTTGTTTACATCTATTGTCATACCTGAATACACCCTTCCTTTTCAAGCATCGCTTTTGCTATCTCAACAATATATGTCATTCCGGGGGAAAGCTTATTTTTTAGTCACGTTATTGTAAGAAGAGTTGGTTGTTATTTTAAAACGAAAAAGTCAGAGTTGGTTTTTACTACTGCAAATTCTAAACAAGAAAAGGGATTCTTATCGGTATGAACTTTAATATTTAAACGTAAATTCCAGTAAAAGAAAGTATACTTGAATTTACTAAAGTATCCTGTCACCTTTCCTGCTCCTGTTGGTGGTTGATTTCATCAAGAGAAAAGGTGTTGACAACTTGGAGCAAGGAATCTGCTAGCAAGAGCAAAATCTTCCTAATACTCAACAGAAAAGGCAATATCCATATGCGGTATGCAACATCAACATTGGCCGTAGAAGTTACTCATACCAGTGCAACAACTGCAAACAATGGGTACACTCTACATGTGGAGGCGTCACAATCAAACAGTACAACAGGAAATGGATTTGCCCAAAATGCAGACAACACAAACCACAACTGCTCGCAGATTTGTTTTTGCTGATGATATTGCACTAATGGCAAACCACAAAAAAAGGGCTATAACAACTCACGAACAGTCTAGCAGAGATAGCTAGAAAAGTGGGATTACGGATAAGCCATGAGAAGACAAAAGTGAAGAAATTGATGATATTGATCAAAATTCATCCCCAATAGCAGTTGGAGGAAGACCTGTTGAGGATTCGGGCAGCTTTGTATACCTAGGAAATATCCTTGCGAAAGATGGCGGAACAGAAGATGATGTCAGAATTCCGATAGGCAAAGCAGTGACAGTTTTTCAAAAAATGGGAAACATCTAGACAAGCAACAAAATTGACTTGAAAATCAAGCTTCAGCTGTACAGAACTATAGTTCTGCCAAAGGCCTTATATGCAAGCGAAACATGGAGAAAAACTGGGGCAATAGCTAGGAAATTAAACACTTTCCATCAAAGATGTCTAAGAAAGATCATGAAGCTATCCAATCTCGATCATGTTACAAATGAAGAAGTTTTAAACCGTGCACAATCACGAAAAATGCAAGATCTTCTAACAGAAAGGAGGCTGAAAATGTCTGGGCATGTTCTTCGACTGCCAAACCAATGGACCCGCCAAGACGGCATTTAGATGGAGACCGGAAACCGGGAAAGAAAGAAAGGAATACCAAGGTCTACTTGGCGAAGAACCTTTCAGGAAGATTTAAAGAGGCTTGGAAAAAGTTGGAATACCATTGAGGATGAAGCTCAAGATAGATGTCAGTGGAGACTATTGTCAACCCGATGTACAAGTATGCGCGGGAAGGACTAAGTACTAAGTACTACAAAGCTCAGCAGAATGATGTCCTCCATTTGGGTAATAAGTTAAAGTCCAAACATTTGAAGTGGCAAAACCATAAGTTGAAGGTAAATGTGGCAGCCCAAGCATTGAGCCATTCTGTTAGTGCAGCAATCATATTTCTAAGAAAGTTGAAGCTACAAGGCTTCAAGGATAACAAACCTACTAGTGACTTCATACTGATGATGAATAATTTATTTGATATGCTTAATTTTAAAAGCAAATGTGGAAAACATACAAAGAAACCAAGTGATTTAGAAAAATTTTTTGATACTGAGGAAAGGATAAAGAAGTGCATTGATTGTTTAGTGTCCCTAAAAGATAAATCAGGAGTTTTATTGAACAAAGGGCCAAAGAAGTGTTTTGTGACTGGATTTATATATCAGCTCTTTCAATACTCGCCATCAGTAGAAACTTCTTGCAAAGAGAACGTTTGCCATTTGAAAATGTTCTAACATATCGATTCTCTCTGGATACAATTGAAATGTTTTTCTCAAAGATACGTAGACGTCTTGGGTGGAATAATAACCCAAATGCTCTACAGCTTAAATATGCATTGAGGTCTTTGCTCTTGAAAAACAATGTTGAGGCCTCAAGTACAGTCAATTGTGTACTACCAACTGAAGTCAATGTTCCTGAAACGGCCCAAGTTGATATAGCCATATCCAATCTTCTCTTGTAAACAAATATCTGGATAGCTGATGTTCTATATTACATACCAGGTTACATAATTCATCAGATATTGAAAAGCATAGATTGCTCTGATTGTGTAGAAACACTGTTTGATAATACTGATTCAGATCAAACATATCACACTAGATCTTGACTTTTCTTTTGCAAAAGTATGGGAACTTGATAATGCCTTCACAGTTTGTGTATACTGTTGTATCTATTGTTGAAAAATTTGCCAGAAAGGAAATGTGCTTGTGGTCATCATTATCAAAGGATATTGTTTTAAAAGCACAATTGTCTGTGCTTCAAGAAGCAAGGAGCAGGACCCTTCATTCATTGGAGCAGCATTAAATAGACACACACGCAATATTAAACTCATTGTGGAGAATTATCTTCAACTGTTCTTCTACCAATTTGGACAATGAAAGAATAATAAACAAGAGTATGCCATCAAATCGAAATAAACTAACAAGACTTGTGTTGTTTAGCAATGAATAGCAATAATATTAACTTTACTATTTGATATTTTGAGCCTGTACCTAATGAGCAGTAGCATAGAAGTGATAGGGCCCTTAGAAATCTAATAAGATTGGGAGCCCCATCTTAGATTCACACCAAATAATCAATTTCATATACGTAACTAAAAAGCCTACTAGCTACACTAAAGAGCTTCTCTTTCTACAATCTCCAAGGGGCCCCTTGAAGTTGCAAAAGCTTGTAGAACCTTAGTAGTTGTCCTAACCATAACCTTTGTCTGCTATGCCACTGCTAATGAGGCTTTATATAATCCTGCAAACAATGACAATGGCAATGCCATCAACCTTGCACCATAGTTCCAATTGCTCTTTACTTTCAATAGCTTTCTATACATCTTGTTTTACAAAAACTATCAGATACTCTGTTATTCCAATAGTTGTCGACAGAAGCAGTTTTCAAAAGAGTCCTTTAGTACTATTTTATTGCCCTATTGCCAGGCCCTCAAAATAGAAGTAAAAAAGTTGCACACACAAAGTGCTAAAGTAGCTATCGTCATGGAATTCAGTGGAACCATTAACATTGAATGAATATTGCAAAAATAACAATTGAACGCACTAAGGCGTCGTTCTCAACATCAGAAGAGCTTTAGATAGAGTTCTTTGATGGCATAAGATCAGCTAATCTATTGCCATAGCTCACAAAAGTCGATTATTTAACTTTAAATGTTAGTTTCAACGCATTTCGTTACCTCTACGCTTTATAATGAGTACTTACATGCACAATGTACCTAACATCAATTCGGCTAATTTTGGCTGGTCAAGCGATGATCTGATGGATTTCAAGTACTTTAGGTAAGTCCTTACCAAGTATTTCTACCATGTTGATGGAATCGGTGTTACTTAGTGCATAATACCACATAGCTTCTTCCGGAAATGTTCATTCTTCAGTTTGATGTAGAAATTGTGGTATTACTTTTTGCCGCTAAGTTGCCTCCAAATTGTATGGAGCGACGTAAGGGTAAAAAATGAGTCATCGTAATAGTGGGTCATCGTAGCTCTACGGCCCCGCTTTCTAGAAAGCATCGTCGAGCAGTATTACGACCATGAATTCTAGAAAGCATTGTCGCAAATTACGACCACAAACTAGGGAAATCATCGTCGTACATATGTTCACGTTATACTTTGGGAAAGCGTTGTCGTAATCTCGTTTTCATTTTGCGCTACACTTAGGCAAAGCATCATCGTACCCTCGCTTTCATTTTGCGCTACAGTTAGGGAAAGTATCGTCGTATCCTCGTTTTCAGCCTACGCTACACTTAGGGAATGCACCATCGTATCCTTGTTTCAAATTTTTCAAATGCACTCCGTAGTCTGATTACGAAGTGGAATTTTCACTATTAATTGTACCTGCAGCTAACTATCTTTTTCATGGATTCAAGGGAAGCGGTGAAAGGAGTATGTACGGTGTACATTTTTGCATAATACACTATTATCTAAGCAATATGAGTAGTGAAATAAAAATAAGACGAGAATTTGTTTTAGTGAAGGCTTGCAATCCAAGCTGGGCAACTTTTGCTTAGTGCTGAGCATTCTTGAAAATCGATTGACTCTTTCTTTCAATTTGCAGTGAATTACAGACAGTCCATGCCGCAGCTTTTAAAAAGCCACTTGATTGAAATCATAAATAAGTTGGCAAGAGAAGTGCCCCAGCTTCAGCAATCAGAATACAAGGAAGATTACTTGCAATTCCACACGAGCAATCTTTGCTACTTGGCTAGAAAGTGCAATGAGTTGTATGAGATAGAAGATGGTTTTCTTAATGCTAGAGACGATGTTTCTGCTTTATCTAAATCAGTAGTTTCCACAAACGAAGAGGGCTATAAAGCCCCAAAGGAAGAAAGCAATCGTGGCCGACCAAAATATATTATAACAAAGCAACAATTGGAGAATATTGCGTGCAGCTAATAATGCGTCTCCCAAATTATTATCTCATCCTTCTGCCATAACCTATATAAAAAACATTAAGTCGAGTGGCGCTTGGATACCACGATGCTTTCCCTAAGTGTGACGCAAAATGAAAACGAGATTACGACGACTCTTTCCCTAAGTGTAGCGCAAAATGAATATGAGGATACGACGATGCTTTACCTAAGTGTAGCGCAAAATGAAAACGAGATTACGACAACGCTTTCCCAAAGTATAACGTGAACATATGTACGACGATGATTTCCCTAGTTTTTGGTCGTAATTTGCGACAATTCTTTCGAGAATTCATGGTCGTAATACTGCTCGACGATGCTTTCTAGAAAGCGGGGCCGTAGAGCTACGATGACCCACTATTACGATGACTCATTTTTTACCCATACGCCGCGCCATACAATATTGCCTCTCCATACCACGGCTGCTATTTCTCGGTGGAATCAACAGACCACACGTTCTAGTCCTCTTATTTCTATGCTTTTATCAATAATCCCGAAAGGATTTTTGCATATGGGATGCCTCCCCTTAATTGCACAAAGACTGAAATGGCAGATAAGGCAGAGGAATCAATTTTGATCAATGGCTTTGATGGCATGACAACAAAGATTTTTGGCACATCCGAGGTACTCTCCAGGCATATTTTAGGATTTGTGGCCAACCACCGTGGAAGGGATAGGGATCACAAAATGTACGAAAATGCACCCTTAGTAAATCACGGATAGTAGAAAGAAATTTTTATTACACGATGGAGACGTAGGGACCCCTGCAACTAATCCAAATAAAAAGCTACAGGGAAGAAGAGGCTACCCTTACAACAAATAGGTCAGTATATGAAGAGAATATTCCAAGCTCCGTGGGAAAATTATTCTCTGATGAGGTTGCTCTGAAAACTAGAGGGAAACCCTTAAGAATTGGAACGTGGAATTTAAGAACATTGTAGAAAGCAGGGAAGCTTGATAATGCAACACAAGAACAACATGAATCTTGACATAATGGGAATACCAGAGATGGAATGAAAGTGGAAAAATTACAACTGGCAACCATACAATGAAATATTCTGGAGGTATTGAGCACAAACATGAAGTAGATTTCATTCTAAACAACAAGGTAGCGAATGCAGTCATGAGCTATTGGCCTATATCTGAAGGAGTACTAATAGTAAAGTTATATGTTAGACCGTTCAACATCAATATCATTCAAGTATATGCTCCAACACAGGATCACAGCGATGCATAAGTTGAAGTGTTTTATGAGGAAATCGAGAAAGCTCTAAAATATGCAAATCAGATGATGCGTAGTGCGCTATTGGATACCTTAACGTGAAAGTAGGAAGCGAACCGTTCGAAAGTATAGTTGGGAAATATGGGTTGGGGTAGAAAAAGACAGAGGTGAAAGGTTAACTGAATTTTGCCAACAGAACAATTTAACAATTGCTACCACTCTATTCCAACACCCAAACCGTAGACTGTATACATGGAAAAGCTCTGGAGACATAGTAAGAAACCAAATTGACTGCATAATGGTAAACCAAAGATTTAAAAACAGCATAAAAAGTGCTAAAGCATTTCCTGGAGCAGACAATAACTCAGATCACAATCCAGTTTTCATCAAAATGCAAGTCAAACGTAAAAAAGCAAAACTGCACCCAAGCAACAGCAATTAGATAGAGTATGCTAAAGCAAGAGGTATGCAAGGTCAAATACAATGTTGCAGTTAGAAATAGATTTAGCATCTTATGTATAGAAGAAACAGAACAATACCCTAAGGAATTAGAAAATAGTAAAGAGCAAATAGATAGGAAATGGAAATATTTTAGAGACTGTCTACAAACAGCAGGTAATGAAGTACTATTAATGAAATCAAAACGGAATAAGAATAAATAAATGAAAGAAGGCATACTAAAACAAAATGAAACAAAGAAAGAAGTACAGAAATAATAATCACATTGAATATCAATGATTGAATAAAGAAATAGCTAACAAATGCAGAAAAGCTAAGGAGCAATGGCTAACAGATCAGTGTCAAGAAATTAAGAAATTCGAGAAACAAAACAAAACAAAAGAAATGCATGAGAAAATCAAAAATTTTACAAATAAGAAAAATGCAAAGAAACAAGCCTCTGGTATTATGAGCAAAGATGAAAAACTCCTTTTTGAGCAAGAGATGGGTTGAAAATACACCAAATCTCTATAATGATAACATAGACGACATGCCTACATTCCCCATTACAAGCGGAGAGAACATCCTGAAAGAGGAGTTTCAAAGAGTGATGAAATCAATGAAAGATGGCAAAGCCATGGGAACAGATGAATTATCAACTGAAATGCTTAGGGCATTAGATGAAGAAAATTTAGATTCACTAACTCAATTATGTAACATCATCTATGAGAGCGGGCATATATCAACAGAAATGGAACACTCCATGTTTGTAACCATACCAAAAATGAATAGGTAGAGCTTCTGGTAGTTCTAACACGCCTCACTGGATCAGGAATAATATTCTTGATTTCCTGAGAGCAATGTCCGTGAAAATAGCGGTAGAAAATGGGAAGATCTGCAACAAGACGACGATGGAAGAGAGACTGTAGAGATTAGTGAGGTTTGGGTTGTTGATGAGACAGATAGCTTCAGAATGGACTCTGTCAAGAAGATGGAGAGAAGATTTAGGAGCACCACCTCAGACATGAGAGCAGTACTCCAGAGAAGGACGAATCTGGGATTTGTATATAGTTAGTAGTTGAGAAGGTGAGAAATAGCCACGGGCTCTAGAAAGAAAGCCAAGTTTCTGAGATGCATGCTTTGCTATGGAATTGATATGGGGTTTCCAAATGAGATTAGATGAAATAGAAAGACCAAGTTGAGTGATTGAAGATGAAATGTCCAGTTTATGGCCGTTCATGAAAACAGGGGGGAAATCTTGGTGATGTTTACGTGTTATGACAACCTGTTTTGTCTTTTCTTCATTTAACTTGACAAGGTTGTCACTACCCCCATTTCTCTACATTTGTCAAGTCATTGGTGAGAAGTGAGGCTGAAGTGTTATGATATGGTGAAATATTAGAATAGGCAAGCTGCTGAGGACTGGATGAAAAAGATGAACTTAAATAAGTGTCATCAGCAAAGGAGAAAATACTGGAAGATGTAGAGGAAAGCAGGTCACTTATGAAGAGGATGAACAGAACAGGAGAAATAGCAGAGCCCTGAGGTACACCTGAATTGATAGAATGAGGATTAGAGAGGTAACCATCGACCCTAATTGCAATTGACTTATCAGATAGAAAGCTAGAAATCCATTTAATGAGGGAGTGGTGAAGACCAAACATTGGCAGCTTAGCAAGAAGACCTTTGTGCCAGATGCGATCAAAGGCCTCGGAAATATCAAGAGAGATCACTCTACACTCACCGTAGGATTCTAGAGCAGAGGACCAAGCATGAGCAGGATAGGCTAGAAGTTCACCAGTAGATCTGGCTTGTCTAAACCCATATTGATGATCAGAAAGAAGGCTGTTTGTTTCAAGGAAGGCAAGCAGTTGTTTGGTGATAATGGTCTCTATAGTCATAGAGATGAGAGAAGTGATTGCAATAGGGCGATAGTTTGAAGGGTCAGATTTGTCACCTTTTTTGGGGATAGGGAAAATGTGGGTGAGTTTCCAAGAGGAAGGGAAAATACCAAGATTGTAGGAAAGTTGGAAAAGCTTGTTGAGAACAGGGGCGAGTTCAGGGGCACAGGACTTTAGAACTATAGCAGGTATACCATCAGGTCCACTAGATTTGGAGGTGTTGAGCTGAAGAAGGACTTTCTGTGTAGAGAAATTAATAGGGGACATTGTGATGGTGAATGTGGGGTAGAGAGGAGATTGGAAATCTTGGTCATTGAGATTGGAATTTGAAGCAAAGGCTAATGCGAAAAGGTTAGCTTTAGAGGAAGGAGTGCATGAAGACGAGCCAGAGTTGTTTTTTAGAGGTGGAAAAGAAGAATGGCAAAAGTTTTGTGAGACAACTTTGGCTAAGGACCAGAAGGAGCATGATCCTGTTTGAGAAAGCAATTTATTGTTGATGCATTTGACAAAGGAGAATTTGGCATGATTGATGGTTTTGGAGCATAGGTTACGAGCTTGTACAAATAAGGCTCTTGAATGTGGAGTTTGGTGTAGTTGCCATTGTTTTGTGAAGTGAACCACTTTGGAGATGACTTTTTGCCAGGTTTATAGGAAGATGGAATAAAAAGATCCATACCAAGTTGAATTGCGTTAGTGATGAAGGTGGCAAAAGAGGAAGGATCGTTAGACAGGCCAGAATACCAGGGATAAGCAGCAAAAAAGTTTCGAAGAGAGTCCCAGTCAGCTTTGCTATAGTGGAAAACTTTTGAGAAGAGGAAGATCTATCCTGGTGGAAGACAAAGTTTTGCTGTAACGTGATAAGGCAGTGGTCAGAGTTACCAAGAGGAGAATCTAGAATAGGGTTAGACTAAATGTCGGGGTTTGATGTAAGAAACAGATCGAGAGTATTACCTTTGTCCCCTGAGCGATCAGGGATACTTGTTGGTTCTGATATCAATTGTGACAGGTTATTCACAATGGCAAAGGCCTCTGCATCACGACCAGCAGGGCTAGTGATATCTGGAGAGTGAGTAAGCCAGTTCAGATTGTAGACATTAAAATCACCAAGGACTGTGATTTCAGAGCGTGGAGATTGAAGAGTAATTGTGTCAATTGTCTTAGATAGATGGTCAAATAGAAGTTCATGGTTAGTTGAGTTAGGTGAGTGGTATAGGTTGCAAATGAATTTTAAAGTGTGATGTAGGGAAATTTTTATCCAGATGAGTTGAAAACCAGGATTAACGAGATCAAATTGAGGTAGACGAGAACTTTGTACATCAGAGCGGACATATCCACAAACACCACCATATGGGAAGAAAGAGGAGCAAAGCTCATATCCAGGGCATTTTAGATGAGGATAGAGAATGGAGTTGTCATTTGGGTCCAGTGGTTTGATTTTAGTTTCGGTGAGGAAGAGTGCATGAGGGTTAGAGGACTGGAGATATTGGTGTACAGAGTTAAGTTTGGAGGATAGTCCACGAATATTGCAAAATGAGATGGAAAAGAGTTTAGAATGTGCCACATTGGTAACTGCAGTAGAGCTAATATCTGTGTGAGTGAGAGGCACAGTATGAATACAAAATGAGTGAGTGATGATTGGGTCGATCAAAGTGATAGAGGCAGCATTTGTCAGTGAGCCTATGAAAGTTCCCATAGCTATCCTGTGGCCTCAGAAGGGCCCCCGGAACTACGAGAACTAGGAGTGGCTCCAGTCGCGAACTGGCATAGAAGGTAGTCCGAGATTATACACCAGCTGATGAGGCAGCCTCCCAAAGCGCTACCAATGGGTTCGGACCTCTGTACTGAAAGTGATACAGCAAATAGTAATTTCAAAAATAGATAGAGAAGTGAGCAGGCTACAAAATGGCTTTAGATCTGGAATTTGAACTAGAGAAGGTATTTTCAATCTGAGAACGGTAATAGAACGATCATAGGAAATGCAGAATGATTAGCATATTTGCTTTATATACTACACCAAGACTTTAGACAGGGTCATACACTCCAAAATGATTGATTGCCTAAAAGAAGTTGGAATCGATGATAGGGACCTGCAAATCATGGCAAAAGTGTATTGGGAATAAACAGCAGTTGTCAAAACAGATGCAGGGTTAACAGAAGAATTTAAAATAAAGAAAGGTGTTGGACAAGGATGTGTGCTATCAGCAAGTCTGTTCAACCTGTATACAAGAAAAATATTTCGAGAGATAGACAATGCAAGTGGTGTAGTAGTTGAAGGGACAAACATCAATAACAACAGGTATGCAGATGATACAGCTTTAATGGCGACAACAGCAGCAGATTTACAAGAGCTATTACCAAAGATAAATGAGAAAGGAAAAACATATGGGATGGAGATAAACGTGAAAAAAACCAAGACAATGGTAGTAAGCAAGAAAAATCCAGTGCCAGAGGCTAATATACTGATAGATGAAACACCAATTGAGCAAGTGAGCAACATGGTTTATCTAGGACATATGATAACAGGTGACGGAAGAAGTGATAAGGAAATAAAAAGAAGAATTGGAATAGCAAGAAATGCATATAAGAATTTGCCAACTATATTATCATCACGAGATACAAGCATAAACACAAGAAAGCGCATTGTAAAATGTTATGTATGGGCAACATTCATGTATGGCTCTGAAACGTGGACAATAACGAAGAGTATAGCAAAGAAGATAAATGCTTTTGAAATGTGGATCTACAGACGAATGCTTAGAATACCATGGACAGCACACAAGTAATACAATGAGATTTTCACAACTATAGGCAACAAACAGCTACTGTTGAATATAGTTAAACAAAGACAAGTAGCATATTTTGGGCATATAATTCGAAGAGATGGACTACAAAGATTATTGGTAGAAGGAAAACTGAATGGGAAAATAGGGAGAGGAAGATGTAGAACCTTATGGATGGATAATATCAAAGAATGGACAAAGTAAAGCTATGTAGATTGTGTAAGGAAAGCGGATGACCAAGAAAGCTGGAAACCCATGATAGTCAACCTGCTGGGAGCAGATGACACACAATGATGATGATGATGATGATGATGATGATGATGATGATGATGATGATGATGATGATGATGATGATGATGATGATGATGATGATGATGATGATGATGATGATGATGATATCAAGGTATAACACGTGACCAATCCTACTACACCACAGCATCCATAGAGATAATAGGACTAGAGAGCTCGCTACGTCACGTGATAGGGGTCAACAATGTAAATTAAAAATGGCAGCGTAATCAGGCAAAAGATCACACGGAAACTACGTTCGCATTGAAAAAGTTTAACAAGCGTTTGAAATATGGTTAATGGGAAAGTATATTGGAAATAGATAATTATTTCCGTAATATTAACCTCTTAAGCTGCGTAAAATTATACACATAGATAGCCGAAACCACCAGGAACAGCTGAAATCCAAATTTTTGTCTCATTGCACCAGTTAGTGCCTAACTCAAACAAGGTTGAAAAAATCAAGGTAGAAGGGGAATAAGTTGATAGAGCTTTATTGTTCGGTTATACTGAGGATTACTGAGTGATTATTGATGACAAAGGCATGTACATACAAGGCTAATGCAAGGATTTTGGTAAGCTATTTTCTGTTGTAACATCCCTCCCCTAAGGAAAACCTAGAATTTTCTTGCATATTCAGAACGTATGGAAAGAGGGCTATCATATGGTATATGATTTATATACATTTAGAGAGTGTCAAATCCCTCATATCTGCCTGGATCAAGTTAGCAAGGAATGCTTTTGAGAATATGGTTATTTTTTAAAATCAAATAAATGAAGCAGTTAAAATTAATGGCTATCCAGTGATATGCAAATGGGAGGGTATGATGCCCCCAAAATATAAGGAAAGTATATAGGCACATCTCTGTGACAATGTACTACAAAACTTTATGAGATTCAGAGAAAGGATATCCTAACTTTAGGATACAAGTTCAAGACAGCATGCTAGGAGGCCACTTCCCAAAGTGAAAGTGGCTCTCCAAACTTTTTACTTCTTATTAGCTACAGCAATCAATTATCTTGGGTGCTGAAGTAACAGTTTAGGGAAGGTAAACCAATAACTGAACTTATCATGATATTCAACAATTTATCCAATGTATTCAGTTGAAATAGTAAATTTTGGAAGGCAATGAAAGCACTTTTAACACCATGGAATCTTTCAAACAAAAGATTTGTTAATAACTATACATACTATATATAAAGAATCATGCTAATAATTATATAGAATATATATTTATTTATATATGCATATATATATATATATTCTATATATATATATATGTATATATATATAATTAAATATATATATAATTTATAAATACTGTTGGAAAGAAAATTATTGATGGTCTTTACTATTGGCTTTGGTGCATCAGAACATTCCATTTTTGCTATTACACAAAGGTTATCGTCCAGAAGTAAGTCTGCTTTTGAGTATGCTTTTACATACATATTTCTTGAAGGTCTCTGGAAATGGCTTACAGCAAGATTCAAAGAGATAATAGTTAGAATACTACTCCTAATCCTTGGCAGCTTAAGTGGACTTTTAGAGCATTGTCCCAGAATAAGAGCATAGAGGTATTAAAAAATGCAAACTGCATTATAGAGAATATCCATTCTCCTCAGAATTCTTCACTTTGTGTTAATGATAACTTGAAAGCTATTTTGATTCAAATTCCTTCTTGAAGAGTAATGATCTGTTGTGCACAAATGGCTTGATCTCACATTCATAAAAAGAAACCTAAATATTCATAATCTGTTGCATCACTCTATCAACCAGTTGATAAACATCACATCATTTAAGCTTCTACATTACTATTCAAATTCTAGTGAAAGCCCTCTTTGAAACAAAGAATCGTCATTCTTTTACTGGCACAGCGCTCCTTTGAAAGCCATGTTCTTGTTTCAAGTCTACGAGATGGCCATGTAACAATATTGATAGAGTGTGTTGCAGAATTGTATTAGCAATCATTTCTCACAGGCTCAGCGGAATTTACACTGACCACATTATAAGACAAAGTATACCTTCTAGAAGACAGATACTCACACAGCAAATTTTATTGTATAATATGCAATATTGACAGAAGATGTCTTTACGTTTTTTATTATTTTTATCACTCATAGACCGATAAACTTGAAAAGCATTTGCTACTAAATGAATCTTAGCCATACTCTTTAAACTTCGTTACTGTTCATTTTAAGTATGGAGCGTAAATACCTTCAGCATTTGAGGAAACTTAGTAAGGTATCCACAGCAATGCAGCAACAATGTTTGATATTTGAGCTACCACGGTTAAGTCCACGGCTAATAAACGCAAAAGTTTCTCCAAAAAAAACATGAAAAACTCTTATTCTCTCTCCAAAGCCATAATGTATTATAATATCCTTGAAATAAGCAAGCAGAAACATGATTTATTTCCTTTTTGCGACTAATGTACACTAACTTTCTGCCTTACTAGGGCGCCATTATGGATTTGCATGCCCGGCCACTATTTTGTATACAATGGGATTGGCCAGTCAGAGCTCTAGTTCTTTTGGTAACACCAACAACAACGGCAGTGGTAGTATCTACTTGCAACGATCTTAGCCCGATGAGCAACTGAAACTACAACTGGAATTTGGTGAAGTGGTTTCTTTTATCATATTTATAGTACATATCATCACTAATAGGTAGGTTTACTTATCTGCGCATAAAGGCCTAGAATTTTTATTGCTTTGAAGAGGACAGTTATTCATGGATAGTTATATCTTCATTACATTATGAAACAAATATTTACCATAGCTAGCTGATATAAAGAGCTATAGAGATGTATAGCGGACTGTTATGGAAAGAATGAAATCATTTCCGAAAGAGCCCCAAGCAAAATTAAGATGGATTACAGTATTACTTTTGTTAATGAATTTCGAATTTTATTGTGTTGTTTATTTGTATTAGCAAAATTTTGTCCAACATGTTTGGTTATATTAGAGTGAACAGCCATTTTAGGATCCTGAACCTGAAGAGCAGTGTGCAACAGTGGCGTAGTCAGAGTCGCATCTTTGGGGAAGGAAACAGGGTGGGGCCAGGGAGGAGGGGGTAAAAGGGGTGTGGAAATTGGGTGCAGCCAGGTTATAGCTAGAGGGGTAGGGGGACACAGCCTCCCGTTTTTGAAGTACCACCTGCTACGAAGAAGGAAATTGTGGGGGATCATGAGGCAGAGCCCCTGGAAAAATTTTCTGACCACATCCTTTAAATATTAGGGAGACATCCTTTTGAACATAAAGAAAGAAAGACTCTTTTCTAGATATAAGAGAGCAGTTGCAATTGCAATTTCAAAGCCACCTTCCAATTTATTGATTTCAGTGCAGATTTGAGTATTCCTAGGACATCAACTGCAGTGCAGCACATTTTTCAATCTATTATGTTCATTCCATTCATCACTTTTACTGGGGGTGTGTAGGGGTGGGGCACCAACACTTTTTGGGTAAGTACTGGAAAATGGTAAAAGTGTTGGTAGAGTGGCAGTAGTATACAACCACATCAATTGTTTTTTGTCAGATGATTCACCTTGGTATTCCCCACCCAAAGATATAATCTTAGGGGTTCAGGGTGGCACAACCCCCTTGTGAATTTTTCCACTTTGTTCATGATTCCAAACTTATTTCAGTAGTTCTTCACAATACAATGTTATGTTATAACCTGACATAAATTTGATGTTCAGGGGCTTGGTGATGGTCTCCGAAATTCTGTTTTGATTCCCCTTTGCTAAAACTTTAGCAATACACACCTGCCCCAGCCCAACTCAAAATGCCAAAATACATTCCTGGTTATATTACTACCTGTCAGAACATTCAAATGAGTTATAATTCTAGTAGAAAGAGTCTACAATGATGGTTTCTGTAGAATTCATCATGCTATACATCTTTAGAGGTTACTGGATGAAGAGAAGTGGCATTTAGTTTTTGCCTTTGACTTTATATACATCAGAAGCCAATTGATAAAGCTCCTGTAGCCTCTGCCTCATAGAACAGAAAGGAATTTTATTATTTCCCAAACAATGATTTCACAGCTAGTGATCACGGTTTCTGTTTTGCCAAAATCCCCTTGTTGATTGCTGTAGTTAAATTTTGTTCAATAGTTTTTTCTCTACTTCAAGTTGGTTATGAATACCTTAGGAGCTGAATTGCTGTTTGGGGTCTGCATAGGCTATGGAAGTGTTTTGAATCAGTACTACTGTGTATTATTGCTGGAAAGTTGTAGTACATTTTCTTTGCCCATTTGTGTAGGGGTCCTAGTAGCTGATAACCTCAGTGAGGGCATCTTCCTTAGTAATTATTTCCATTAAGATATACCCTTAGCTTCTTTGCATTAAAGGAATAAGAGATGAAGGTATTTTTTTATCTTCTCTTTCCTCTCTTCCTGCTCTCTCAATTTTTCCTCCCTATCTTTCTTTGTTTACCATCAATTTTATCACAGAAGCTTCCTTTCTTAGGAAAAGCTGACTTTTTGGCAACAGTCATCATACTTTCTATTTTTAGTCTTTATGGTGATAAAGGAAAAAGGAAATTCCATGCAAACATCGCCCTCTAGATAAAAGATTAGAAATGGATGGGTACTTAACTTTAGACCATCAATAGATAACTTAGGGTATCTAGATCCATACAACAGTAATGAAAATAAATAAGAGTCACCCTTTTGAACTTACTATGCCCTATTTTACAGGAGGTATGGCAAAGGCAAAATTTTGCAAATGCACATCACTGCTAAAAACCTCCTTCAAATAGTAATAGATTTGCACCTTTTCAGATTTTTTTCCACTGTGCAATCAGAAATAAGTCTAGGAAACATAATTTTGCCTTGGTTTTAGCTCAATTTAAGTATATTTGATTTTCTGGCTTAGTATTTTTGGTTGCACCAGTAGTGTATGTCTGTCACAAGAATGTTCAATTAAAGTGTCCTGTAGCATAACCAAGCTATCAACTGCCACTTTATCCAGGATTACATATACGTTCAGTACAGTTGACCAGTGTCTCAAAGGAGAACTGCAGACTCCTTATAATAGGGACAGAAATGCTGTGACAGATGTGCACATTTTCAGTACATCCATCTCATTTGAACTGTTCATATCACATTTTCACTCTACATGCTACCCTTGTGGCTAAAAGTATGTCATGGAACCAAACTTCATGCACACATGCTCAGGCACTATATTGATTTTACTGGTTCCTCGCCAAATCCAAAACTTAATAATGTGAATTCTGAAGAAATGTTGGAAAAAATTTGAAATTTTGAACAAAATTTGGAAAAAACTTAAATTTTGAACAAATTTTTAGAAAAGGAACCCAGGAATTTAATTTGACTGAACTTCCTTTAGGCTATTAGTTATATACCAAGTATTTTGAATAGCAATGTGCTACATAATATAGATGCTCTTTTCTTTATTTTTGTGTCTTGGAAGTCAAGCACTGCACAGAACACAATTCAAACTGTCATTACACAACACTGACTATTTTTTGCATTGATAATATAATTTTGAAATGAGTGGACTTCAAATACTACTGATAATGATATGTGATGGTTTTTGCTATATGGATATGTATATACATACATATATATAAGGGAAAACGGCAAATAAAGGAAAACGGCAAATTAAACTACCATTTCGTCCCTACAAGCCTGTTTCGTGGTTGCCCACTCATCAGGGGATCCACGAAACCGGCTTGTAGGGATGAAATGGTAGTTTAATTTGCCGTTTTCCTTTATTACTTTATACAGCTCTACCACCCAGGTATTGAGCACTGTATTGCGGATGTCATCACTACGCTACTATATATATATATATATATATATATATATATA
>WIPJ01000520.1:1802537-1817062 GCA_018155075.1 Cassiopea andromeda
ATATATATATATATATATATATATATATATATATATATATACATTTTAAAACCTTTTAGTACCCTTTAACAACACTATTATCTGGCAAGAGTCCTATTATACATCACTATCACTAAACTGAACTGTTTTCCTAGCATAGTGAGTAGTACATTGGTGACAAAACAGCACTGTTTTACTTTCAATATTGCATTATAGCCTTTGAAAAGTCATTCAATATGATTCACTTGACAAAATCAAATACATACAGTATTTAGGTGTCTGCTTATTTTACATTTTATATCTCAAAGCTTTTGGTGCAGCAATGCAATCTATGCTCGCAATTTTGTTTCACAAAATTGACTGGTCTCAAAACATCATGCTTACTATTGCAACTTTTCATAATTGCACGTTATCTCCTACTACTCTGATGTGTCTTTCTGCGGGATGGCCGTACACAGTAAATACATACAGAAATCATGCTATATCATGAGGTACATTGATATACTACTCATAACAAATCTTTACACTTCCTTCGTAGAACTAAATAGGTATGCAAAGGACACTTTACGGATTCATCACAGCTGGAATTATGAACATAGCCTGTAGGACAGAACCTACCTCTTCAATATTGATGTTTTCAAGATCGGATCCTCCGTCAAAGGTAACATCCATTTCAATGCAACTCTTCCAAGATCAAGCAAGCCAAGTGAGCTCATTCAATTTCATTCAAAATAAACATTTCTAACATACGATATGCTTCTTGTACCCCCTGTTAGCACATTTCCGCATTCTTTTATGCTGACACGTAAGAAATCAGCAGATACAACAACAGTTATGTAAGCACATACTACACTGTTTGCTTGCCGTGTGTGCTTACCGCATATGAACAACAAAACAACAGGGTTTTCAGTGTTGCCTTTATTTTCTACTTACTGCGCATGCGCTTTCTACTGCGTTCTGAAAACCCTCAGTAAAAAACATATGTAATCCACACTTTCTGTAAGTCGACCAATATTGTTGGTCCTACAAGCAAAAAGACCTTTCTAAATAAAGGCCATTCACATATTTCTTTCTTTCTTTCCGTAGTGCCTGTCGTGTGACGTTAGCGATCATGAATCTCCACGTCAGTTGTCCTTTGATAACTGTAAGAACTCCGCCACCTTTGTATTGTTCACTAATACAGAAATTAACAAAAAATATTCAAAAATCCTAGAATACCCTATAGACCTAAATTTCTTGAAAACAATGTTACCAGATCATGGAATGTACTGTGAAATGCAACTGCTCAGTTTACTTGACGTTTCTTTTACGGTATCCCTAATTTTTAGTAATTTTAGCTTTATTTTTTATACTACTGGAAAAATATCTCAAAATAACCCATAAAACGTGCTGGTACATATATACCAGGCCCCCTATTGGTGTTACCCCCTCAGAATGCCTCATTTCTTGTAAAATGTGCAGTGATAAAATTTCCTTAAAATTAGGTATGGTTATGGACCAACTTTCGGTTTAGAAAATGCAGGAAAACTGGATCATTGTATCTTCAAAATCAAGTAATCTTTGAATAGTTAAAGGCTACATAAAGCTTTTACAACAGTGGAAAGAACGTATGTCTGGAGGAATAATTTACTGTATTTGGAAAAACAAATATCAAAATAGCCTTTTCCAGCCATCCGAGAGCCTTTACTTTGAACTTTTTTCAGCGGGCCCAACCATAGTGGTCCCTTTAGTAGGCAATAGATACAAAATAATGCCCAATACGTTTTCATTAAATTCTGTTTAAAAGACTAGTAAAATGATTCTCTTATGAAATACTGTATTTGCAAAAGTCGATCTCAATATGTTGTTTCCGAGCCAACTGAGAAGCTTTGCTTCGACATTGTTTTCTTCGGGCCCAACTATGGCGGGCCGTATAGTAGACACTGGATACGAAGGAATGTGCAATACGACCTTCTGAGAACTTTTATTTTGAAAATTTTTCTTCGGGCTCAACCATGGTGGGCCCTATAACAGATACCAGAAAAGGCCTAGCATATTGAAGGTTTTCGATACTCATGCTTACCCCTCCCCGTCCCTACGGCAAGTAAATATCCGAAGAACATTGCTTTAATAGAACGGTTAACTAACCAAGTAAATTCAGGTAAATTCTACCTTACACTCTCCAACCAAAGGGAGACGTCCCTGATCGTAAGAAATGGTCAGCTTTTAAGATTTGTAGCATTAAGAACGCTTTCTAGCAGGACCACTTCCTGAGTTTCTTATATAACTAGGTGGACCAAGTTCTTAGTTTCTTATAGAAATAATTGAAGGAAAAGCGCCCCCCTAGCTATCAACTTACTTCTACATCACTGTTGCCACCGCATGAGCAAACCCCTCTCCTATCATCTCTTTGTTCTATCTAAGCTATCTTGGCATTTTACTATTGCAAGTCTTATCAAGACCTGGGTTATTGAAAAATTTAGGTAACACTTTTACAAATTATGTGAGAAAGTGGCATGAACTGCCTTAAGTGCCACTATTAGCTCTCTGATCTTAAATAAGTCTCGATATGGTATTAGTCTTGTCCTTCCATCTACTAAATTTATCGTATTCCAAACTATTATACGGAATGCATGAAAATCTTCTCCTAACTTTGATATTAAGGCTGTTTGGGCTGAGACTAGTTACGGTACCAACCTCCAATATGATCAATTTCAAAATACAAAGCAGGTTCTCAAATCTATTCAAAAGGATCACGAAGAGAGATTGAATAACACCCTTATATCTCAAGGTTGAGTAATTTCATCTGTCATTAAGCAATCACGTCAGAATTGTAAAGGTCTATGGTCAATTGTTCAACAAAGCGTGCCAAGGAACATTTTCAATTTTTCTATTAAGTATCTTAATAATACCCTCCTTACTCAAAAAAACCTCTTTAGGTAGGTCATTTCCCAATCGTCTAATTGCTCCTTTTGTCTCCAGTCAGAAACATTGCAACATGTTGTTTTTAGCTTTAAGTCATATCTGGACGAGGGCAGATTCATATGGAGACATAACTCTGTGCTTCTGTTTCATGCACATTCTCATCACTCAAACAATGCACTGTTTATGCTGATCTACCCTCCTTTATATCTCCATGCTTTATTACCGGTCAATCTCTCCGCCCTGACCTACTTCTACTTACATACAAAAATATACTTTATATACTTGAGCTTAGAGTAGGTTTTGAAACTAATATGCAAAGCAATAGCGATCGTAAAGCTGCGAAATATAGCTCGTTGATTAACGACCTCTCTTTTCTTACAGTAAAGTCAAGTTTGTAATTCCTTCTATGAGTGCTATTTGGGCTATGGGTTCTTCCTGCAATTCTCTTTTCTCCTTACTTAATTATTTACACGTCGATACGACTATTCAGAAAGAATCATCATGACACTTAGATCTAGTTACTATATCTTCTGTCGTCGTAACAAGCCTTGGACTAATCCTTGGCATTTTAATTTCTCCATTCCTAATATCTGTTTATTTTTATAGTTTGTTTCCTTTTTACAATATGTTAAATTTTGTATGCTCTTTACAGGCAAGACAATTATACATTGCTATGTATGTTGTGAGGCGTATTATTGTAATTAGTTATATAAATTCAATGAGAAGTTTCAAGAAAAAAATATTTGCCTGAATTTGCCTGGTCAGTAAGCTGCTCTATTGTCACCGATCACTATGAGGGTAGGAGGGCAAGCATGGTTATCGAAGACATTCAATGTAGTAGACATTCTTTCGTATCCAGAATCTACTGTAGGGCCCACGTTGGTTGGGCCCAAAGACAAAAAATCAAAATAAAGGTTCTCGGGTGGCTGGCAAACGCTATCTTGAGATTAGTTTTGCATATACAGTATTCTATAAGAGCGCCATTTTACTAATTTTTGAAGCAGAATTTACAGAAAGTGTATTTTGAGCTGAAGCTTCAAAGCTCAGAAGATTGCCAGTGGGTTGCGAGCGTTGCTCAAGCAATGGTCAGATTCTCAAGAGCTCTGTGCAGATACAAAACTTTATAGCGCAAGGCTGAAGCACTGAATAGTCTCTGGATCTATATTCCACCTTAAACCATTGAAGCGCCTGTCTTCATAATGCATTACCAGTAGTTGGAGAGCATCTATAAAATTTGAAAAATAAGCGAGAGCAACTGCAGTCCATCTGTTGTGCGATACTTTCTGTGGCGGGAGCAACTGCTGGGTTCGAAACTTTTGTCTCTACCAATCATAGCCTCTGGAAACACACATTGATTCTGGTGGGAGCCACGGTAAGTAACTTTACATTTAAACTTCCTCCATTCCACCGATGAAAAACGTCGATAAATACCTAATACTTGGCGCGAGCACCCGTAGTCTCGCGATGTTTAGCGGAATGGCTGCTCGCTGCCACCTGATGTCCTGAAAGGCAAATCTGGCCTAATTTGCACCTTTTATGAATCAGTGGAGAATGCCAAAATTCGTGGGAAGTCCTGTCGAGGTACTGTAGAATTGTATAATTTTGCCGTGCTGGAACCTGGGAGCCTTGTACCTTCGAAGTACGTCCAAAAAGTCCTTGGTATATCAGGATGATTTTTGGCCATTTATAACTTCATTCGCTTGGAGAAGCACTGCAGAAGTTTCAGTGGGACACTAGTACACCAGTGTAGGTAGAGATAATGCAAATGATTCTCAGGCCTACCTACGCATTACAAATTTTTAGGTTTCTCGTGTGAGTAATAGGGGAATACTATCTCGATTTTATCCTCATGTACGAATGATGATTCAATCCATCAGTGCCCCCTTTCCACAAAAGCTGCTGTTTTTTTTGCGATTACCCTACTTGCACACACTGACTCTTATCAAGTTACAGTCATTGACATAAGAAAGAAATACTAATTAAAGATTAAAAAAGGATCATTTCTATAATTGATATTGCTTCATGGTTCTTTTGATAGTCGTTTTTAAAAGAGCCATGAAGCAATAGACTATAAAAATGATCCTTTTTTTTAATCTTAGATGTAAGTTTCAAACCATTACACAAATGGGCACCATGGTAAGAAAATGATTTTTGATCATTCTTTGTATTCATGAAGGGAACGTATAAATCTGTTTCAGAACTACCCAGACTGATAATATCCCTAGATGAGTTTTTATAACAGCCAAATCCAAATACTGTTGCTTATTCCTCAACTTAGCTATGTTAATGGAGCTGATTTTTTCTGTGTAATATGCAATCGAACCATTTATGAAGAAAAGAGAAGCCACTGAATGCATCTTTCAGACTGAAGCTTGCTTTCAAAACGGCTATTTGTAAGCAAAAAGTCGTAAGTGTGGGTGCTTGAAAAACAAGCACCCACGTTCATCACTCAAAAATGTTTGTGGGCACGGGCGCGTTGCTGAAACATGACGTTATAGTTGTGTTCCATTTGTATCCCGAGTGGAAAACCCAAGCTGGCTCCAATAAATTTCTGGCAAATAACCATAAGAATCAAAAGCTCTTTAGAAAAAACCAAAGGAAGATGTGAACACCTCTCAAAGTAGCTTCCATTATTCCTGCATCAGCAATAATGCTATATCAAGAGTCACTGCAGGAAGTACCAAGAATCAGGTGGAATATTTAAGAGAAGGAAATTGTGCAAAATAAGGAAATAACAATGCACCTAGTTTCCATGACTAAGGTCAAGCGCGTATGCCGCATCTCTTCTGAGTGGGCAAAATAGTTTGATTTTGACAAAATCAGATTCTCGGCAAGGTGAGATGACCTTGCGAAGCGTATATATGGAAGGGTCGGTCCAGACCGGTAAACCAGGCTGGCCTTACTTTTGACCTTGAGGGCTCTAAAAGTGTGCCGGTGCCATTTTCTGATATCTGCTGCTTCAGCATTATGTTGCTCAGTAAAACTGCCTGTCTTAATTTGATAGTCTTTAATAGACTCAATATTCTATGAATGCTATTTCTATAGAGAAAAGAGCGTATATCACTGAATATTGAAAGTGCTGTTCTTGATCGAGGCTTGATGGCCTTGTGTCTTCCTATGCTAGGGACACCAAAGCATATTAGCTATTCATTGTTCTTGTTATTTTAATGGAAATAAAAAATGACTTTCATGGTGCTACTCTACCAACAATGCCAAATACCCCATATTAATAAATTTTCGCCATTTCTGTCCGAAATTCCCTTTATGTTACATCTGTATCTCTATCAACATCATATTCTTGAAACTCCATCTCCATTTGTACGCTTTAAAAAAAGTGAACAAGTTTCCAACCATCTCCGATGCTCACTCAGCATTTTTTGCATTTCTGTGATAGTTGTTCAAAGACACGATTAAAGCGAGAAAAGAACAAAAGAGTTCCATGAAAACTCAAAATGAGCAAAAACATATTATCTTGTTCTTATGGACCTCTACTACAATGTGAAATTTGCCAGTCTGTTTCACGGATCCAACTAACCGGGCTGGATGTTAGCCCATGTATATGCACATCTGACTAACAATGTAAATGATAGGTTGGCCCGATCTCGGCTAGAGGAGCCAACCCTTTGACCCGGGCTGGCTCTTCTCAATGTAACATTGCCCTTACATATCTTACTGCATTTGCTACAGGCAAAGTGGGTCGGAGCATCCTCCATCTTGTAACTTACGTCAGTTTAACTGCATAAGAACATTGGCCTTATTAAAAAAGATTTTTAAACCAAATTAACATTGGCCTAAGTTGATAATGAAACTGCTATTTTGTCCTTAGTAGAAACTGATATACTATCATAGCTGCTGTATGATTAAAAATGCTCATACTATAATAATTCCGCATAGTGAAATTCAAGGAGTTAAGCTTCAAATTTACAGTTTTCAATTCAGAACAATTGAACTGCTTCGAGACACATTTCTCAATGGAATTATAAAGTTTACTTAACAATGTACATCTCTAAAGATCGATTTAAATTCAAAGGCGCAAATAGATTTATAGATAATTATGCATCTGAGGAACTTTCAACAGTTTGCTGCAATGTCAAAGCAACGTCCATATCCTTCTTTGAGGATTCCCCTTCAGTGGATTTGCCCCAATCAATCTGTTGGCTTTTTGGCTAAAATATGTAAGAATTAATCCCAATAAGAGAGTTCATACAAAGGAATAAGCGTACGCAATCACAGAAAAGCAATACATGGTAAGAAAGATTCAGTTGTACAGCAAATCAAGCAAGTAGGAAAAAAATATTTTGATGGTTCCAAAAACCGGGTGTCTGAAGGTTCTGTATTCTATTTCGCATATCAATGAATGAAAAGAAGAGAAAGCTATACGGTTTATAAAACATGCAATTTAAGCAGACCTATTTTGCCTACTTTGCCGTAATCACCATACTTACGATGGTTATGAATATAAATATCTTCATTAAAAAAAGTCGACAAACGTAAGTTACACGTTGAAAAATGCTAACGCTTGGCTCTACATTAATTTGTTGACGCTAACATTTATGAAAGATGGGTAGAAACGTTAACGTTAGGGTCTTCCCCTTCAAAATTTGCCTGCTCTCATGATTCTATAGGTGTTGATAGTATTGAGATGGCAAGACAATAGATGATGATGCAATGAAGCTAACGTTGAGATTAACGTGTGTGCTGCTTAAACTCCCTATTCCAATATCCAAGAGAATTACAATGGTAGATTCCTCGAAAAGCAAAAACAACGAAGAAATCAGCTAGATCTTGACAATTTCTTCTCCTTTAAAATTTGATAAAAACAAACAGCTCTTGAACCTCTACCTCCATCAAATTACATAACTGGTTGACACAGCAGGAATGTCTTAGAAAATCAAGAAAAACAAGGAAACTTGCAAAAAGTACATTCACCACTACTCAGAAAAATAGAGGCAGCATTTCACCCATAAATCCGATTAAAACGCTTGCTTAATTAGATTTATCTCGCAAATTAAAGCAAGGTAACTCTTTGGCTACTAGTAAATTTTGTAGGAAACCTCCAGCCTTAAGAATATTATATAAAGATGCTTCTTGACCAAACTATGAACAGTTGGCCACAACCATGCTTAGCTAAAATTCGGTTGATAAGTTGCGTTCAAAGAACTTTAGCATTTCTAACATACAAAAATTACCTGGGCGGTATCCTCTGAAAATGCTGACCACGGATCATTCATATCAGACATCGTTTCAGTTGCTCCACCTGAAAATGGGTCACTATGACTAGATCCAAAGGGATCCGACCAGGCATTGCCATTGCTTTCTCCAGCAAACAGATCAGCTGCTTTATCTTTACTGGCCGTGGAAGCTGTGATTACAGGATCTGCTGTTGCAGACGATACAGGAGCGAATGGATCAGACGAAAATGGATCAGGAACTGCAGATGACTGGCAAAGAATGGAAAAGTAAAAGTTTTCATAACATAAAGAAATGATTTTCGCAATTTATACTTGAAGCACATATATACAAAACGTTGATAAGAATGAAGGCCCTCACCATACTATTAGCTAAAGCACGACAAAGCAGTGAAAAAATCACTGTAACGTTCTTTTTGAAGAAACTGTCTTGTCCTTTAAAAGACTAGATAAAAATAATAGCTGCTAAAAACAAAAGTAATAAAGTAATAGCTGTTACATACAACCGAATGCATATCTGGCTGTTTAGGACTTGAGTAAATAGAGTTTCTTCTGCAATTTTGACTCCAGAAATGGAAAAAATAGGCTACTTTTGGTATTACATCCCTTCAAAAGCCGAAATAGTTCGAGGCAGTATGGCCAAGAACCCCTTAATAGCTTGCAATTTCGACTCTATATTGATGCTTCCGGGCATTGGCCTAGACTTAAACCGTCTACAAAAATGTAAAACATACAAATATTCCTTGTCTGGATGACTCTTATTCAGTTAGCCTACACATCATCTGTGGAGAGCAAAATTACAGGCACAAATAAGATCTACTAGATTGAATTCTTAACTTTCAATTATCATCTATTGACGTCTGTTAAAATCTATCTCCTCACGATTGAACATTTAGTATTGCAGGCTTTTAAGAAATACAATTGATGGATACTATATTCTGGGTATCAAGAAGCAGATTCAAAAGAGCAAAAGTCTGTCTTCACCAATGCTTCTCAATGTCTTCTACATAAAAAACATTATGGCATGGACCTAGTGCTATTCTCTTTTCAAACTGAAACTGCCACAAACAATCAACGCTTGAACGGTTGCTGGCATTCCCTCAGAAATAACACCAGTATCAGATTGCAATACTTTGAGAATGTACATTTATATACAAAAATTTCTCTCACCTTGGTCGTTTTTGGCGCAGAAAACGCTCCACTTCCAAACGGATCCAAGGAGCGGAAGGGATCAGCTGTTGATTCTATTGGTCTAGTTGCTGAAATATACAAAAATTTAGTACAACTTTAAAAAAAACACCAAAACAATAGTCCTACAACTGCTACTACGCATAGGAGAAAGAATCATAAGAACAATTGAGAGATTTGAGAATAATGTCATTGTTCCCAGGCAGTTGTCGTCTTATTCACAGGTCAAACATAAGAAAAATTACATGGCAGCAGGGGAAACTAAGCTAGAAATTGAAGCAGTGTTTCTACTTACACTTGTAATAGCGAAAAAAGTACTCTCCAAATACATAAAATGCAAAACATAATACAACATAATAAAAACAATGCAGTTTGTGGTTACAATACCTTTTATTGTTGATGAAGAGCTATGAGTAGTGGAAGCAGCAATGGGTTTAAAAGGATCTGATCCAAACGGATCATCTTCATTCTAATCATTGAAATAAAAAAATTCGGTTTCATTAAAGCGAGGCTGCAAAAGCACTGCAAGCTGCTACAGAAAAACTGACGTTTAATGTAAACAGCTCTTGAATTCTCCGGTATAACATTGTGCTGCATTATTCATATTTACCATCAACAACTACATCAATTTACCATCAACTACAGTAAATAACTGAACAATAATTCAATTATTGTTAGAAGGAGATATGATCAAATGGTAAAGAATATGAACATGTGTCTATATTCCTCAAATATGCTTTTATAGATATTTGATAGTGCGTGGCAATAATAACAAGACAAATTGCTGCAAAATCTAACAACAATTTAAACCCTGTGCAACTTTCACAATAGATGACAAAACGAAAACACAGAAAAGCGTAAAGAGCATCCACAAAACTGACCAAAGTTGTTTCTCAATTTTAGCAGCTGGCGTTGTGCAAGATGAAAAGCAACAATGCTTAAAAGAGATAACACCACAAACGTACTGGATTAGGAATCAAAGTAATCCGTACGGCATATGGCAATTCAAACAAAAATGTAGGCGTTTTTCTTATTGGTAAAGTAATAAAACTACAAAGTATGAGCCAACTACATGTAATAAACAAGGAAAAAATAATTTTTACTTGATGTTTTGCATGTTCCTGGTGAAAGGGGTCCTTGTCCTAAAGAAAAATGAAATATTACTAATAAAAATATACTACAGACATCTAGCCCTAAAGACAATAGGAATGAATCAAAAAAGGCAGGTATTCATAATAACCGAATCGTCTGCTATGAAGGCACACATTTACGTGCTGTCAAGAGAGGAGGAATGATGCTCCACACTCGGTAGATTAACTTAGCCTGATGCTGGACGAGGACGTGCCATTTTGATTCAAATGTGGGAACCTTAATCCCGCACATATCTGAAAAATGCAACCCAAATTCCGCAAAATGATGAGAGCCCATATTTCCACAACGCAAAGAAATTTCTTCAAAACGCAACAAAATCATCAAGCAACTTTTGCCCATCCTTCGACCTTCTTGGGAATTTTTGCCACACTTTTGCAAAACAGAAACCATAATTATGCAAGTTTCTTCAATTAGTACCTATGATTCCACACATATTCGAAAAACTGATACCGATGCTTCCGCCTTTTGCAAGAAAAAAGCACTCCTAAACAACAGCACGCACCCATATCCCCACATCTACTAAGGTACCCCTCCCCCGTCGGCTCAACAACATTCTTAAAGATGTAAAGGATATATCATTGCTAAAAGTAGGGAGAAAGGAAGTGCTGTCATTTCATAGAAGATACCCAATGCCATCATATTCATGCAGGCGTCCACACCCAAACTGGGTAAATCATTGACTCACATCACTGCCCCAAATAAATTATATTCAATAAGAAACAAAATGTGTTCATTTTCAAATGAATTGCATCCATTAGAAACAAGCTCTTTTCATCCTCAACTGAATTGCATTCAATCAAACACAAACTCTCAACCATAACCTCAGGAAAGGATAGAACAACATTAAAAATTACAACCGACTTGTGAATATTGCATTGTTACTAATTGTGAAATAAAATAGAAATTTTGCCTAAAATGCAATACACAGATAAAAACGCAGTGTTAGCATTCATTGAAAATCCTCCTTCGTAGTAATTGGGGATAAACGCTTAATTTTTCTTCCATTTCAGCAAATAACTAATTGATATTCCATCCTGTGCGTTAGCTGAAAGTAGCTGCAAGGACTGTTTATACTTATATTGATATATTGTCAACAAATTATGATCCATTGTGACATGCGCAATATCAATATGACAAATATGAACATCGAGTGATGTAAGAGCATCTCACAAACGCGCGCTTCTGCTTATGTAAGTAAAGGTCTATGAATTATGTATCGATCAGCTCTAAGCTACTTGGAGATATCAACGAACACTACACTTCACACATAACCATACGTTTTGTCATTGCATATAGGCTTTATGTTAACACAAGCTATAAGGAAAATCGTTCAATCCAACAGGTGGGGGAAATGAGAAAGAAAATAGCACTTTATGGCCTCTATAACAAATTACAAGAATGCAAAAACGGTAGGAAAATGTAAAAATTGCAATAATTAATGTTCAGATGAGTACAGCACAACAATAAACATGAATGAAGTGGCATACATAAACATAGGAAGAAAATGAAAGTACATAAGAACTTACATGAAAAGGATCTCCGGCGAATGGATCGTCAGCAAAAGAAACTGTTTTGAAAGGGTCTTGCTTGAAAGGGTCTTCCAAATTAAAGGGGTCCACATTCTCTGCGGAATATAAAAATGTGCAAACCATTGGTGGATTGAATACAAAGGCAGAATGAAATTAAATACATAAATTCTTCTTAGACACATACTAGTACATTTAATGCTCGATATATGAAACTTGATCAAAGTTTGGAAAGCTGACAAAACTTTCTTTTAAAATAAAAAAAAGCAGAGTACCAAGGCGATGTTTTCATGAAATCTATTTTATGAATTTCTATATTTTGACCGCATGGAGTGAAAGAGTACCATAAAATAGGCATGTGTTGATCTTAAAATTCCCTATTTTCATAGGAACCATATCAGCATTGATAATGATAATGATATGATAATGATAATATATTATTTATACACGATTCTACCCTTCAGCTTTTTTATTTTATATCATACTACACAAAATTCCAAGTAGGTAATATTTACCATAGTCTAAATACATAAAAATAAAAAGAGTAGGTAACTAAATTTATACCCTAGGACGCTGTTCTTCCATGGGGTCGTGTTTTTAAGTGGCCAAGCATATTTTTAATCAGGTCTTTAGGAACTCTTTTAATTTCTTTTTGAAATGACTAATAGTTGGGAGCTCCCTGATATCAGTTGGAATTGTATTCCAAATTTTTAAAGTAGAGTATTGATAGTTCTTTTTCGCATGTTCAGTGTTATGCTTGAGAATTTCTAGATCTTTACAATGCTTTGTTGCATAAATTGATTGCGAAGACTTTTGTGGAAATTTACCCCAAAGATTCAATTGCCTATATCTCCGTCATCATGTTCAGAACGATCGGAAATGTGTCAATAATAGCTATTTCAAAGTACTTTTCAGAATTTGCAGTAAAAATTAAATCATTCTTTAGTACTCTAGTATCTTGAAACTTGCAAGAAATATGGTAATGTTGGCAAAAAGTTTCTTTCTCTTTACATTATCAAGAATCCAGAGAAGTAAATGAGCTCTTTCTGTCTACAGAATCTTGAGTCATTGTGCAGGAAAATTCAAATACCTGAATGAAAATAAAGCTTAGTATGTCTAGCAAGCGTTTTGTACAATCTGAACATTCAACTCGCTACTGTCCTATCTCTGAGTAGCATATAATCCCATCTCTTTAATGATGTCTGAGGAGGATATCCTTACATTAAACAAATGCAACTTTTGACAACTGTCATACAAAGAGCAGGCCGAGGAAAATCCTCCAGGGAATTAAGGCATGCAACACAGCCATTAACATGATAGACAAATATTTGCCCTTCTTCCATAAATAACCACTGAAGTGACCCAAACACGACACAATTGCACATCTGCCGTTCTCAGTAAATAAATTTTTCTTGATCATAGGTTAATGATACGTCAATATTCTAAACTGAAAGGAGCATTATGAATATTTGAAAATATTTGATAAATAAATAGATAAACTACCTGTTTCATTTCCGCTAAAAATATCAGATTTTGGCTTGAACGGGTCGGTATCCTATGAAGAATATATGATATAATAAAAATAAACGTAGAAGGAGGCTCCTTCTCAGTTCTTATGGCATGCAATGCAGTATATTAACTGGAACTACTGGTGTAATAAAGAGTCAAAATAATAATTGTCAAAAATTTCCTTTGGCTCTGCTAACCATAGAAAATGAAAATAGCTAGAGTCATACAAATTTCTGCGAAGTTCATCCTCCTTTAGTACAGTAAGGCATAACTGAAATACTACAAAGTGCACTGTCTCTTCTTTCTTTACCAAACACAATTTAGCCTATCACATTCCTAAACATGTGAACCAAGATGGCGTGACTCTTAACCACAAGATAATACAAAGAATGCCAAGTAGCAGAAGACATATTTCCTAACAAAAGTGTGTTGTATGAATAGAACCATCTTCGGTGCCTGGCGTGAAAAGAAAAAGTAGGAAATGAAATAAACCTTGAAATCTTCATCGTTTGCATCGTCAACTCTCCCTGATCCAGAACCCACACTGAAGCCACTGATACTACTAACTGGGCTACTGCCAGCCTGTGAAAGATATTACCATTATCAATATTATTATCATGTGAAAGATAATATCATTGTTGACATAAGCAAGGCCGGTTTACACTTAGACGAAGGCACCGATCGGCCGAGGCGGCTAGAGTTGGTGCATGCATAGCAGGTTCAAAAGTGGATTCCTCCTCGGCTACCATCGGCCAAATCGGCTAATTGAGAAGTTCAAATAGTTTGAACTTTCATCAGTCGATAATCCCCTACTACGCTTGCACTAATTCGGGCCGCCTCGTGAATCGATGCATTCGTTAAAATGGGAACCGACCTTAACCCTTTCAGTGGCAATTACTAGCTTTTCATGACAAAAAATGTTTTTCTTTAGAAACTGGCTCAATTGGGATCTAATATCCCACCATGAATGAAATTTTTATGTTCCTCCTTCAAAACAGGGGGGAATGCATTTGTAGCACATTTGCTACATTGGCACAAAGTGGTAAAAAAATAAGAAAAATTTGTTCAGCAGCAAATG
>WIPJ01000520.1:1818564-1849026 GCA_018155075.1 Cassiopea andromeda
CAAACCTGATTGAGGACAAACTTATGCACAAAACCAACTGCTTGTTTCGGAGTATCTAACTGAACTTCACATGCAAACACGCTAGTCAAGCTACAACTGACAAGGCATGATGGGTAAAACATGTTTTGGAAGCAAGGCCAGACCAAGATGGCTCCCTGATCTTATAGTAGCAGATCTGCTACATTGCCACAGAAAGGGTTAAGGATGGTGCAATGCAGTAATGAAATAACAAATAGCTAACGATGATAATCATCTGAATAACAAAATCAACATCATATTGCGGCATTGTTAGTTACCAGTTACCTGGCTCTCTCTTCGATTAGTTTATCTATTGAGCGAGCTCCTTCTTAAGAAGTTCAACAACCTATAAGTTGCTTTAAGTTGCTTTAAGTACACTTTATGCTCGTTTATATGCCTTTAATTGTTAGTACCACTGTTGTTAGTACCTTTGTTCATACTAAAATGGGTCCATTCAATGCATAAAGTCAGGATCTCCTTTTTAAGTTCACAATAATCTAACCTAAGGATGTTCCAGTAAATACAAGAAAGTACTGAATAAATGCTATAGAGAATATGCATAATAAGCCGCTTCAAAATAATTTTACCCCAAAACTTTAAGGCGCCATGCAGGACAACATAGGTCACTGCAAATGTATAGGTAACAACAAATAAAGACGTCATTACCTGCAAATATTTTCGTCATTGCTTTCAAATATATAAGTCATTCCTTGCAAATATATATGGCTACTATGCTTGCAAACACTTTGGTAAGTGAACGCTCTTTCAGCATTTAATAACGTCTGAAATGTTGCGATAGCTTTTCTGTTAAGGAAAGAAAACGCTATTCCCAAACTCTGTTTGTAAGTCAGTTCTTTCATGTGGATCGCTACTATCTTGACAAAAAAACCCTCATAGCGTTTGTCTACACAACGATAAGGTAGATATTTTCAAGAACTAATAGTTGGAAAGACCGAAGAAACTGCAAGAAAAGTTTGGGGGAAATTCATGCACAGGTTTTCTTGCAAATTGCGTTAGAAATTTGTAAGCGACTTTTCCTCTCAATAAATTCGTAACCAAATTCGAAAATGTCTGCAAACCTTCATGAGGGTAGTGTATATTTGTAGGCCATGACCTCTATATATTTGTAGGAAAGCTATCGCCATACTTCAAACATAATTAGATGCTCAAAGAACGTTTACTGACCTAAGTGTGTGCAGGGACAGTAGCCATATATAATTGCAAGCATAGTAGCCATATATATTTGCAAACAATAACCTATATACTTGAGGTAATGACTTATATTTCAGTAATTACCTACACATTTGGAAGCATTAACGTAAATGTTTGCAGGTAATGACATATACATGAGCAATGACCTATATATTTCTAATGACCTATATTGCCCTATATGGCGCCTCGTCAGGGTGGCCACTCAAATTTTGCAATGAATTCCTGGAATCATCCAGGAGTTTCCAAGGTGTTCTCCGGGAGTTTATTACAGAGCCTGATTGCTCTTCGATGCTAATAACATGTTTCATAATAGTTTGTGATCTAATTCAGTTGAGCATAGAACCAGCAATGTAGAGCAGCAATGGAAGATGCCTAGCTGCCAAGTCGTCAGGAGAATAAGTAGGTGTAGTGGAAGAAAATGGGCTCTGGGGGCTTGTCTCAAGAAAAATTTTTTCAGAATTATACTCCCTAGAAAACTGCCAAAAACATCAATGCCAATCATGGGCTGTTGAGCTATCAAATGCCAACTGTGGTTCAAAAAATTGAGTTCCAGGAGTTTTCCAGGAGCTTTTACATTTTCCAGGAGGTAAGTTGCATTCCAGGAGGTTCCAGTAGTTTCCAGGAAAATTGGCCACCATGATCATAAAAAACAATTACTTAAAATATATATCTACAATTTCTGCCGAAGATTCTTGGAACACGAATAAATTAATACATGATTTCTGATAAAAATAATTTTCTGATTTATGTCAAACGATTGTAATTCCCCATCCCCATAAAAACGTTGTTGAATTAAGTGTTTATTTGCCAGAGAAATGTCTGCAAGCATAGCGACTTTTTCTGTACCTGTAAACACTTTATATAACAACATTGCTTTGAGGTGGAGAGGGGGATGCTACTCAATCAGCATCAGAAATAGTGCAAGTGTTCCAAGACATTTGGCAGAGATTGCATGTACTATTAGCAAAGTTGAGTGGCTTACATGCAATTTAAATAATCAGTTGAAATCAAATTAGCCATATTACTCAAATACAACTAGTATAAACAAATGATAAAAATGAAGTAAAAAAAACAGTCATAAACAAACCGTTGCTCTTGCACTTGTTTGATCGACATCCGAATGAGCAAACGTTGCTTCGAGATTTTCTGGTAATGCACCCAATCCATCTCCTATTGGGGCAGGGGTACTAGAGGCACTGTTTGATGATACGCTACTCGTCATAGATGTGTATTGGTTAATTGATGCATTCAGAGAATTGTTATCTTCAGTAAGCTTTGATACTTTTGTTCTTGCCTAACATTCCAAAGTAATAAACAAGATGACATTAACCACTTCAAAAGACAAACGGAAATCAAAATTACAAACAGAATTAGACAGGGGATAGTCGAATGCATAATGAAGCTAAACAGAAAGATACAACGGTAGTTATGTATGAAATTTTTACATGCAATGAACGAGGATCACGCATCAACTATATATATATTTGACCTAACATTGTCAACGTGGTTATGTGGATTGCGATACATAAGAAGTCAAACTAAAATGACATCTAAAAGAACCTTACAGTGCTATTACCTAGTATTCAAATTTTATAAACATAAATTAAGATCAAAGTGATATCAAACCTGATTTATTTCATTTTTTGTTGCCAATAAAGACTTCTTTATTTGCTCCAATTGTGATTGCCCGCTTTGAAGCTGTAGTAACAAATAATGATAAAATTTGTGTGTTTTTCTGCCATCAAATAAGCACTGATGAGTGAAATTACATAATAACAAAACTCAAAAGAAATTTACTGAGAAGATAACGAAACAAAGAAATCAGTATTTAAAACATGGTAAAATGATTTGCCAAACAAGCTCCTCAATTATAATGTGGTTTAAAATTTGCAATAAAATTCTAACACAAAGTTATTAAGCAACGTATCTTTACCAACAGTTAATTCAAAAACTAAAAAATTGTGCAAATATAATCCTACATCATCTAGAAAACCAACAACTTGTATGTAATACTGCTATGTGACAATTAGTTTTTCAAAGTGTTGGTAATGCTTCCTAAATACAAAAGAATGTATATTTTTGACTAAATACATTATCCAATACCTGAAAAAATAGAGAGAGCAATCAAGGTGGCACCAAATCTTAACCCGTTAAAAAAGTAGGAGACAAAAGACCTAGAAGCCCTTTTGGACAGCTAACTGTAAGCAAGTAGCATGAAGCATTCCAAAACCAATGCTAAATAATATTGTTTTGTTTTGTTTTTCTTTCAAAGTTTGTACGAACTGCAATGCAAAATTACAAACACTTTTACATAGTGCCCCCGATTTGCTTGAAGGCTAAATGATTGACTGCTTGAATGATTGATGGATTGCTCTAAAACAAAATTAAACTTGACCATGCCTGATGCTCAAGCTTTGACTCTTCGTCTCTTAACTCGTTAAGTTCTTTGCGTGCTTTAGCAAAATCTTCTTCTTGACCCTGTGGAAAAGAAGGGCTTAAAACACACTCTAGATATGTGATAAACAGCACTTTGAAGCACAAGCTTTCTTATCATACCAATTATCAACATATCATAGGGTCCGGGTTAGGGTTAGGGATCATAACTTCACTTGATCCATGGGAAACGGCAAAACAAAGATAGCAAAGCAAAATAATGTTTATCATATCAAAAAGCCAAAATAAACTGACGAATTAAGAAACTTACAAACTAAAAGCACTTAGGAGAAATTGTACGGCTTATGGGTGCAATAGACTAGCTTTATTGCTATCGAAACATGTAAATATAGAGCAAACCTTCAATGAACTTTCTTGTGTTGCAATTTGCAGTTTCAAGCTTTCTATCTAAAGCAACAAAAATCACATGCCACAGCACGAAAAAGCAGTAACATTCTTTTGACAATCTTAAAAGCTTTTTCGTCCGACACTCATCAGAGTATGAAAACGTCGGATAGATATTTTACGAAAAATAACATGGCAATTGTCTAACCGAAAAGCAAAGTAATAACGTAGATAAATTCTATACTGCAATCGTAGATAAATTCTATACAAAAGGCAAATATTCGAGTTGATTATGAAGAAAGATGTAGAAAAGGGATTAAAATTCGTCACACAATAATACAATAATAATGTGCTCAATCTAGAATCTTGGAGGAACAGGCCAATGTCAACTCAGAGCATTCTATGCATTTCTATAAATAGTAAACAGAGAACAGCTAGAAGGTGTAGACAGAATTCTTGTATAGAAGGCAAACTAATTCCCAAGGAACTATCAGCAGCCAATAGCTGAATCTAAAAATCACACTCCAGATTCTACTATTGAATAAAAACACTTACAGCCTGCTTTTCTTCTTCGTATGACTGTTTTATTTCAGAAAGCATACTTTCATATTTAGCTTTCTACAAAAGAAAATAAAACCAAAGGTAAGACAAACCATAAAGAATGTGGAGCGACAGGCAAGTTGGAAACAACATACAGCAATATAAAGGTCATAATTGAAAGATCTCTTGTGTCAAAACTTGCTTCTCCGAGCAGTTCAACACACCATTTAAGCGAAACACGCACCTTCAATCAACAGGGGTCAGGGACTAATTCTAGGTGGTAAACAGCAACGTACGGTCATTGTGCTTTGTAGAGTTTTGGTTGTTAACCAGAAAATTGCAATGTTTTATATCCTTTTATTGGAATTATCACTCTTGCTATAGTCTACTATCTGTGGAACAACAGTCTTTAAAACTTAGGTAAGTACTCGGTTCTGCTAGGCCACAGGAAATTTCTGAAACAGCTGCTCGTCTATTACGTTTGTTTTGATTAAAGAAAGTGGGGTAAACCAATATACCATTTCCTTTGCAAGCATCAAGTAAATTTGGTTTAACCTCGAGAGTGCTTAAATGTTACCGATTCACGGCTCAATAGATGCTTAAACTATACCTATTTAACACCCAAAACGATTTCCAGATCCCTGCTGGATGAAGCAGTATTGACATTTTTCGTACCAGCCGTAAGTCAAACATGAGACTCTGCTGGGAACATATTTCAAAACTAAGAATATTCAGATGCTTGACAGTTATTGCATGAGAGGAAACAAGCTCACTATTGCCAGTTATTTAGGCCATTCGTGCTTAGTAGTTTTTAGGCTACTCGGACCAAATTTACTTTAAATAATATCTTACTTGTTTTTCTACGCTGTTAAGCTTTTCATGAGTTTCGGATTTCTGTACTTGTAATTCTTGAACTGACTTTTCATTCTTCGATAATTCACTTTGTAAATTCTACAATTAATATCAGCAAAAATAGAAGCAAATCCAAGTTCATAGTAAGATAGAAAACAAAACAGCTGTAACTTCATTTGGATAATAGCAATTTCTCTACACTAGAAATATTAGCGAAATTTGATAATAATAAAATCATGCATTGAAAAGGGCCAATAGTTAAACATAAGATCCTTTATATCATCAAGTGCTATATGACAAACAATAATCATTAGAGCGAAAAATTGGATGAAGATGAGTCAAACTAGAGCCGCTTATAGTTTGATCGTTTTGAGGCCGGTTAGAGCATAATTTGATCGCTTCAGTAACATGAGATTCTGCAAATTAAATGCTTTCAAAGAAGGACAACAGCTATGCTTATGAATAAATTCCATTGCAGTCTTCCATAATTTAATGACGAGTGTACATTGTGTGCCTACTTTCTTCAAACAATAATACGATTTGTACTCTAATATAATTACTTCGCACTTGTTACGCAGATGATACAGATGGCATAAAGCATTCTAAAAGGAACTGGAAAATAACAAAACGTCATGAACAACAAATGGACCATCAGTGGTTGTTTCTAAACATTTCAGCAAGGGGGATTTGGGTGCAAGGTCATGAAATGGGTGTGGCTTAATTGCAATCACGCTCACATTTTCAAATATGCAAACATGATGATTTAGTTCAATGATGATATCATATAATCAACAATTAGGAATATCGTAATAGTCATTTAGCAGTGCAAAATTCATCATAGCAATACAATACAAAACACTTTGAAAGCAAGGTCACGGCGATTCTAACAAGGAGGGTCCGCCCCCCCCCCCAGAATCATTCCTGTGGCCCACCATTTTCCAAAGTTGAAATCCTTCATAGAAATTCAATTACATCTTTATGCCGCTCTAGCAATTCCACCTTAATGCCTTATGAAAGCTTAAAAAATGTGGCTTCAAAATAGCTGAATGAGGAAAAAGAAGTCTTGAGGTCAGTACTATTAAAAGATTCATATAAACCAAAAATAGCATCAAACATCCTCAAAACAACGACTCAAATGCTTTGTTCTTAAGTGGCTAAACAAAAGTGTCTGTATGAAAAATTTCTACAGAGGAAATTGCAGTTCAACACTAACATCGAAGATGTCTTAATACTCCGTACAATAACAAGACATAAATAGTTGTATTCCATTGAAATAGTAAGTTATAAGAAAATTCCAGAGCTATATTCTTCTGTAGTTAGCATCGCTATTGCAGCTCTTTGGTGTGATATCAACTAAACTATCAGTGATCATCCTACAAACTCTCTCAATGCATGCATTACTCTCTTGATAGGTGTGGCAGTACTACATTATAGCGCAAGGAAAATCGAATCTTTTGCCACATCACAGGTGTCAGTTCAAAGTGTTTACAATGACGTTTCTGCCAGAACCCTTTCTTTCCTCCCTGTGGAAAGAAAATACAGGTGTGTCTAAATATAGCTAAATATGTAAATCTGAATAAATTTCGAGCACAAACTGTTAATGGAGATCTGAATATAAAGACATGCAAAATATCTAAAAAGCTTAAATATGATATGGACTGTGCGAAATAGGAATTAAGTAAGGGATAAAATGGCTTACTTTATGCAAAGCTGAAGGAATCAGGATATCCAATTGTCTATTGAGAGTTGATAAGGATGCATATGATAAATCCTTTCTCATGATTGGATTTCTTCCTTTCTATGACCATGCTCGTTCTCACTCTCTCGGGAATTTAAAATACTATGGAGAGTTGTCATAAACGGGTCTGCATATTCCGAATACCCTTAATATTTATGCAGCTAGTGCGAAGGAGTTCGGAGAAAGAAATTTAACACGCTTATGAAACTGATTTTGTTAAAAATGTGGTCCAGTTGACACCAGAGAGGCAAATAGTGAGAAAACCAGCTATCTTGCTTTCCCATCTAAAATCATCGTAGTAGCTTCTCCGTAGAACCATTGATTCCTTTCAAAATCGTGGACTATTTCAGTTAAGCTTGGCGCTTCCGTTGATGGAGAATGTGAAATTGTCACAGGCACTGAACGGAAGCAATGTAAATGAAATACAATTATTTTCTTATTCAAACTACGACAATCGGTCCATTGTTGTTTGTCGACATTATGCCAATCATACTGTGGTCCGCCTCGCTTTTAACAGAACATATAAGACCTAATGGCATTCTTAATTATGTAAACATAACTAAACCGCATGGTTTAGCTGTGAGTTATCAACATAATGGAATTGTCAGGATGTATTTTAAATTGAACATTGGAAACACGTCTCTTATTCTTGTCGTCTTCATAATCAATTCTTCTATTGTACTATTGAAAAGGAGCGAGAGCTTGAACAGCAATTGAAAACACCAATGTGATTAACGTGTGAAGCTGCAGAAATGCTGCTCCTTTGTACGATACTGCGTTAATTAGCTTCCAGATTTCCAACAAAAATCCTGTTCATAATTAAATCTTCCAATCCAAACAGTACAAGGATGGGATTTACCTTAAGATACGTTTACACTAACATGGATCCAAATAGGCTCGGGTGTGCTTTCGAAATAGATGCGACATGGATCTAGATAGATGAACCAAACGAGGACGGATCCATCAGGAAGATTGTTAATAAAAGGGCCCATCTGTGATATACAGGTAAGGTCCATTTGGAAATGTTCTGAGATAAAACTGGGCCTTAGATATGTATGGCACGCAGATGCAGCCAGGCGTTGGTACTTTCGCTTAGAACAATTTATAATTTATTTTCCCAAAAATATGCAAACGAATTTAAGTTGTTCCAGTTCACTAAGAAAAATAGTTCCATGTTACACTTCCTTCGATCTCAAAAAAGAGTGACTCCTGGTGTCAGAACCACCAAGCCAGCGAATATACGACAGCCAATGATACAATTACTCTTAAGTGTGTATAGAAGGGGGAAATAAACAACTGAGGGTTGGAAAAATCCTAAAAAACCTAATAAACGGAGAGGGGGTTGGGATAAACGGAGGGTTGGAAAATGACCAAACATGCTGCATAAAATATAATTATTTCTTACCATAATTTTTAACAAAGCAACTTTTCCAAATTCACAGAATGAAACAATGCCAAACAAAGTAGCATGTACAATGAGCATGATCTTCATAAGGTTAGTTTTAGCTTGCACGCAAACGCATCTTCTTTAAAAATCGTTTTGATGAGAGTATACTTAAAGATTACAAGGCGCGAGGGGCTGGAATAACAATGCCCTGGGTGGAAAGTTTTTAAAAGCTAACTATTGAAGGGAATGTATAAGGCACATAAGGGTACTAAGATGCACTGGTATTATTAGCATAGATTATTAATTAACATCAATAAAGTGAATTAAATTCTCTAAAAATGACTTTGGACAGTATATAACGTAGTTAATGGTCAGAAGAGCCTAAGGAAACTTTCTAAAACTATTTTCTCCAACAGTGATAGCATTTTCAACAAACTATTCAACATCATATTGCAATTATCCATTCGCACAAGCATTCGCACAATCAACATTGCAACTATCCATTCGCAAAATTGCCAAACAAATAAGCAGGTCTAAATATCTTAACTAATATATCTATGGAACTCGATGGCTAAAATTTGAACAGCAAGAATTGGCTCGAACCTCAATTTCTGTTTTCCGCTTTCTTATCGTTTCTTCTGTTTGTTCTATGTCTTGCTGTAGCGTAACTTTCTCTCTGAAGGGAGAATATTGTATAATATTCAGTGAATCAAGGAAATTGCGCACGATTTCCAACAGCATCTTTATAATTTGACTTAACTTGAAAATCTTGATAGCATAAGAGTCAAAGTGGCTACCATTGTGGTGATAAGTGATCATAAACATTAGTAGAGTAAGTATGCACTTTTACACAACAACATTGATCCTTGGGATAAGAATCTAATTAAATTACTTAAAGCAAGGCTGATCACCAAAATCCTTCTAAAATCATGGATATGAAATGAGCATTGAAAAAAATCTGTTATGCATACTAGGATCACTAGAGCATTTAGAAATTCCACTGAGATTTTCAAGACATAAATTGGTATGCAATTTGAAGTAAAGAATCTAACAGTAATGCCACTCGCACATAAAAGGATGGGAAATTCTACAAAAGATAGAAAAAGCAAAATACCTTCCTAGCTTTTCAATTTCTTGATTTATGTGATCTAATTCTTTGATTGCTGCGAAATCTTTTGCTTGTAAGGAAGCCAAGTTTGAAGATAAAAATGAAATATCCTGTAAAAATGTGACACAATATAAAGTGGAAGAAAGAGCAAAAAAGTGAACATCAAGTAATGATGGAAGTAGCTTAACGCATTTTTCTATCACGTGATATAGGATAGGGGTGAATGATATGACTCTCAGCAAACACTTGGTGCCTTCTAATTGATCAAACGCAAAACCTAAAGGCAAGGATATAAAAGATATGACTGAAACTCAGTACACAAATTGCTTTTGCTCAAATGCCAATATACCAATGCAAATTTTAAAACTCATGATCAATGAAAAATAATGGAAACTATAACAAAACAGAGTTAAATAGATTTAATTTCCCATCTCCACGAACATTCTTTTACGTTGAAAGTATGATTTTGGACATTATTGTAATACCAATGATTAACACAGAAGAAAAACAAATAAACTCACATCTTTCTCTCTCACTGATGGAGGTACCATCTCAGGTGACAAAGAATTCGGTGGTTCAATTCCCATTCGCTACAATATGACAAAGAACAGCATAAATGCAATACGTTCAATATCAGGATATGCAATAAGAACCCTTTGTTTATAAACCAAACATAATTTCAGATATTATAATATTTCCAAGAAAACCTACAAGATTAATTGAGGTTCATAAATCCATTATAGTTGCAGACACTTACAAATTCCGCACTGTTGGACGTAAAGAACTTGCAAGGAAAATTTTCAATGGTAAACCAAATACATATTTTCAGAAACTACAATATTTTCAAAAAAAACCTGCAAAACTAGTGTAGAGAGTCTGTACATCAAAGTTATGCTATAAGCTTTCCGGAATACACGAAATCTTATCATTTATCGTCAGACAAAATGAATATAGAGAAAGGTACCTTTTTAGAAATTAAGTGCATTGCAAGAGCAAATTGTTCTGCATTTAATAACCCAGCATTTTTTGTATCGCAGAGCTCCCTTCAAACGAAATCAAAAGAAAAACATGAGGACAGAGTGCCAGAAAAATGCTTACAAACTCAGATATATTTATAAATTCAATAAAATTACCACATTCTACATAGTCTAAAACGAAATAAATTTTCAGACGATATCACTGGACTACAATAGACACTAGCTGCAGGTAGTACTTCTTACCATATGTGCGCCAAAACTTGCTGAGGTAGGCCTGAGGCAATAAAAATGTTCTTCACTTCCACACCTAAAAGAATACCGATTGAGCACATACACAATTAATCATTGAAAATTTACTATGAAAAAAATGTATAACCAGAGTTCCCACGCTTTTTCTACCTCAATAATTAAGGACTTTTATGGAGAGAAAAAAAGGAGATTTTGTAGCAATTTCTAAGGAGAACTTGACTCAATTAAGACAAAAACCAATAATAGTTAAGACGATTTAAGGACGTTTTCATGTTAATAGCCCCTTCCAGGTAGACTTTATCAATCTATTCCATAAAGTAAAATTGAAAACCAAATAAAGTAGACTCTTATTGTAAGAATTTCTTCAATACACTGTCATGGAACTCTGCATACTCAATGCTTTTTCGCAATACCACAAATTGCTTCTAGAAATCATGCTTCTTAAGGAGATTCAAAAAGATTTTGATAAATTTGATAATAATTAAGGATTTCTAAGGATTGTTGAGGATATTTTCTTTCTTTAAGGAGTTCTCAGGGCTTTAAGGAGGCATGGGAACCCGGATGACGTACGTTATAAAAACAACACAAAGATCCAAAGAAGGGTGAACCATTCAAATTTAAAATATAATACATCAAAACGTTGTAGGAACACAAAAGATGCGATCAACGCACCAGAAACTAAGCCATCTTTATCTTTATCGGCTTGCAAAAACATTGCATCAAATTTGGTCTTTTCTGAAGGAGTGACAACCCATGGTATAGCAGCACTGGTGCTAGGCTATGAGCAATGACAGCATCTTAAATATGGCTGAATACAATTCAATGCAACTGAAAACACAATGTCCCGCAAAATGAAGTTGCAACTTGCACTTTGTACATCAACAATAAGATACACGTAAAGAGATATCGTAAATCCTCGAATTAGCCCTCCTGGGGGCTTATTTAGCTTAAAACATTTTCCTGGTAGTTGGTCACATTCCAGTTGAAATTTTTCAACTAATATACTGTTTCATCGATGCTGCACATACAAGCAATAAGATATGTTCTTACGGATCAAGAAAATTTTCATAAAAGAACTGCCTTTTCTTTCCTAGCTCTTTAAAGTACTAGCAGACTCTCAAATAGGTAAAGTCACATGCTTGAGTGGGGGTTATTCGAGGGGGCTTATTGAAAATTCACTGCTCTACGGGGGCTTATTCCAGGGGGGCTAATTGGAGGATTTATGGTATACATATGTGTCTTTTTCATACGTAAATGCTGACCAGAATTGGTCACATATTATAAAATATAGAGAACAATTGACATACGAATTGGGCTGCATGCTAAGAATGCCGAGCAACTGCTATGGACTAAATTAATAATTTAAGAAGTTCCTGACAGCAAAGGATAAAAATTTCTTAGTCTATCAACACATTCTTGAATACACCTGTAGCATATGCGGAACAGCAATGAACTTTCTCTACCAGAGCATAACAAATTACAGAGAAATTAAAAGCACAACTTGTGGGAGTGCAGTGAATATGGAATGGTGATAAAATGACTTGCGTCAAATAAACTAATTCAAAGGAAACTGCGTCCAATGTAATTAGGAAATTGCAGAGCACTGCCTCCAAACTTCCACAGTTTAACTATATACACCAAAGAGTCACACCCCACTACCTCTAACTTACATAACAAACATTTACCCAATAATAGGCGCTACTGTTACTCTCAAAATACGAAAACAAACCTACCTGAGAAAAGGAACTAGTAGTTGGATTCGGAGGGAAACCCCCTGAGGATGCAGAGGAAGCCGCTGCTGTCGATGTGACGTGTCGTTTTGATGGAGGAATTAGGCCAGGTGCAATAACTGATGGGACTTGCTCTCCATCGAGTGCCCGATAAACAAGATGCATGGCCTGTAAATAATAAAATGCACGAACTAAGTTAAACATATATCATTGAAAAACTACTTTTTGAATAAAAAATTTTGTCAATTTGGGAATCTTTTCAACAACGATCCTGGCTAGGGCTGAGTCTTGCGTAAATTCCATAAAAAATATATAGCAACAAAGGAAGGGAAAAACTAAAATGCTCAATCCCTTCTAAAAATCTAAATCAATTATTTTCAAAACAGAAAATCTTACAGGAAGCATTATAATGTTGCGGCTACACTAAGGGGACATAAGTATTTCAACAGGTTGCTCAACTTTATCATGGCGTTTATGTGCAAGCATAACAAAATACACAAATCTTCCAATGAAATAGCTACTAAGCCTAAGATAAACAACTCCCAACAAAATTGAAAATTGAAAGTGAAATGACACAAAAAGCAACAATTTCAGTATTATCTCGCATAACTACATCAGTACTGTACATCTTTGATACGAATTACAATTTTTTGAGATAATATGTCTGTAAGCTCCGAAGTACACATTGTCACTTTTTGAAAAACGTTAGCAACAAGTTCTTCCATTGTCATCATGTGAACAATTATCCAGGTTATTGGCTGGTCATGGACAATGACAGGCTGGTCATGAAAGCACAGGACTACCTGTAATTTGCTGTGTAATTACGATTCTCAGGCTTGATATAGCGTGCACTTGCATGCTGAGGGATGAAACGCTTGAGTGGATCATTGGAACAGTTTTACTATTAGGTTCAATGCGCTCCCAACTTATGGCAGATATAGCATCACCAAAAGCGAGCTGGAAGTTTTACTCATTGCCTTTTCAGATGCACTCCAAACAACAAGCATTTTATACATTAATTTTCAGCCCAGTATGATGCTCTTCTGAACGGAAGGTCTCCTTCCGTTGTCTATGGTACAGTGACCAAGGTCCCTGCTCTAGTACAAACGGTACTTCTATGCTTTAAAGACACAAGCAGTTGTCTTTTTTTCTCCTTTTTGAAAAATTTCATGCCAGATTTGTGCCGATGCCTGAAAGACGTTTGGTTGAACAAGAGGTTGATACTTTGCTTGAAATATTTCCTAAATGTTCAAATCTAAGCCTCTTGGCAATGCTGCATAAAAATGTCTCCCTTCTTTAGTTACATTTCTTTGGACGACGAGCTTCTGGTTTGTAATGAAGACAACTAGCTCTTCTGAAGTTTTGGTAGATGCGTAATGCAGTGCTACATTTCTTTGGACGACGAGTTTTTGGTTTGTAATGAAGACAACTATCCCTTCTGACGTTTTGGTAGATGCATAATGCAGTACTACATCTCCCTTCTTTAGCTACATTTCTTTGGATGACGAGCTTCTGGTTTGTAATAAAGACAACAAGCTCTTCTGAAGTTTTGGTACATGCGTAATGCGGTATTATGATGGCATCCAACGACTTTTTAAATTTGTGGGCAAGAAAGACCATTTTCTCCTAAATTATTAACAGTACGTTGCTACTCACATAACAATTCTCTTAACCTTGGCACGCTTCCTTGCTAAGCATTTGAAAAGCAAAAGAGATAGAAGTATTGATTTAATAAGGCTGGAAAAATATGCCAGGACACTAGCTTCTGATTTGCTATCAGCGAACTTTTCATATGGTATATGATACTAAAGTAAGGCATCTGGTTATGGTATCCCCCTAATGTAGATCTTCAAAACACAAACAGACCTTGCATACTAGAAACCTGACAGTATCAGAACATAACTAAGATTTTACATAAGGAAAGACAACACGCATTCCAGGAAAGGAAAGATGTGTTAATAAAAGATTTATATCAAATTATATAAACATAATAAATGCAAACAAAGTTGTGAGAAAATGATAATAAAAAATATAGATCTGAGAACAACAAAAAACACGAAACTTACAACAGCAAACTCATCCCTATCCAACAATCCATCTTTGTCTATATCAGACATATTCCATACCTGAAATAAAGAACATCTGTGAACCATAGCAACCAATGTACTGATAGAGAGCCTTGAAAATCACAAGTAAGTCAATCACTAAAACCTGATTGACAATGGCTTAATAGGGCTTTCACAGTAAATACAGATGATATATGGTAGCATGAAGCAAAGATTCCTATAATTTGAGAAAAACAAGACTTGTTCGATCAGTGTATATAGAAAAAATTTGACTTCTAGAAGTCTACAATCTCCGACATTTGCAAAAGTTCATCTTTGTTAATAAAAGATGTCAACATACCCTTCCAAGAACGTCAACAGAAAGCTTCGAATTCATTAAAACCTAGCAAAAATAAGGTATTTTCAAAACTGCTTCTTAGACAGAATATATGAGTAATGGAGATATCATGCAATTACTAATAACTTCCACATATGGAAATAAGAAAAATTCTACAACAACTGTTTTCTGGTTCTTTACTTGTATAGGAATGAAAGATTCAAAGCTTCCTTTCTTAAAAACACGTCAGACAAAAATATGAGATAGGTAATAAAAAATCAAGGTAAACTGAAGAGCTGGAATGTATGGAAAACTATAATCCTAAACACACATCACATGAAGCCGTGCCAGAAAATCACACAGCTTTATTAGAATTTTCGCATACTGAAATATTAGAATACTATGATCCACAATATAAATATACCACAATGGGAGGAGGGGAGGGAGGAGTGCCTACCCTACAATTTCATAAAAAAACTTTTCAATGTTCACAAAATATGAGCTTACAACTAAAAATAACTTGACTAAATACTTCTACTTACTGAGATTAATGGATTCAGCTACAGGTAAAAAAAATAGCTACCCAATTCTTTGCTTCTAAGTTGACTTCTGATTCATAGAGAAAAAATTAGCCCTATCTGAACAAAACTACTCAGTCGCCAGCTCTCCAGAATTCTAACAAAAATTAAGGCATTGGGGGACGATGACGAAAATACTTCAAGAATATTGGCAAGTATCCCGGATAGGATAGGTAATAAATTATATGAAGAACAACATAATATGAGAATTAAAGAAAAGAGCTGAGTACATACAGGTTTAACTTTGTCACCAGTTACGTATCCATTTACAGGCTTCAAGCTCTGGCAAACATGAAAAGAAAGCAGTTTGAAATCAATAAAGTGCCCAAATAAATTACCTACATTCCATAAATAAATTTATTGTGCAATCTTTTTGACTTATTGTTTTGCGCAAAGCAAAAAACAACACTTATGAGATGGCAATAAATTAGTACTGAACGATCCTTCCACTTAAATATATTGATTCTTCCTATAGAAGGAAGCTAAAGTGATAGCAAGTTTTACTTTGCTTATGTGTAATAAGTTTATTATAAATTGTAATCTACTACAATGAAGCTATGATGCTAACTGCTGACTATAGCCTCTTGTCATTACTGAACTACATATGGAGAGATGCAATCAAAACATGAGCAAGATAGAAGTTCTGATATCCTAATAGAACTCGTCACATATAAACAAGAAAGAGCTCTCTTTATGTATAATACATTTTAGTAAAACTTGTTGGGAACTTCTGATGCTATTTTAAAGCCCGAAGTTCTAAATTTGAATCATTAAAATCTAGGAATATTTACAACCAGAAAAGCCTCAAAATCCTGAATAAAGTATAACAGTTCCTTACATCAAATATTCCATCATACTTGAGCTTTTCAGCTTTCTAAAGAAATAAGTAATAACAAGTAAAGCAGAAATAGGAAAGTGAACCTTAAAATGTCTCAGTTCATTTAGCTAAATGCTAGAATACCTACTAAATATACAGCAAGGATCCACATTCAAAACTGAACTCATAAAAGCAATTCATAAGAAGGATAGATGCTTTCATTAATGTTTACAAAATTGGATGTTTCCATCATTGAGCAAAGAGGGTGACTGAAATCCAAGGAAAGGGCGAGCACTTGGGGGAGGGGGCATCCCTCTTCCAAAATTCTAAGGGTTTTGGAATTTCAGTAATTGCAACAAAAGTTGCATAAATAATGGCTTAGAGGTAGTAATAATAGACAAGTCTCTGCCATTGACTGAATAGTAGCTGGCATAAGAAAACAAACAAAAAGAATGCCCAGATTCGAAACTACTCCCCATTTCAGCGTTGGACTAACTTTTACAGCGTCGACTTCTTGTCGATGCTACTTCTGTTTGAGGAGTTGCAAAATATGGCCATAAAACATACAACAAGATATAAACAATCCAAGAATAATAATACCTCAACACCACCTCCAAATACTACACTAAATACATGCAAATAATAGCAACATAAGAATGAAATTCTACCTTTATTATCCATATTCCTGCATCTGGAGGAGGGAGTACAACTGGTCGAGGATATTCACTCTAAGTTGAAAAACCATGCAAATTACTTAATGCTAAATATATCCAAGATCAAGAAAAGAAAGAAAAACTTTTCAAAAGTAAATGTCATAGATTTGCTGCGAATAGTACAGAGACCACTGTAAAATTGACATGCAAGAGACTGCAATTTTAGAAAGAAATTTTTCATTTTGCAACAAACTGAGCAAAAATTAACTTTATACCAGTTTATATTCCTATATTCTACTGCCAAATAATTTCAAGATGCAAAAGTACAGTTTTGGTCATAAAAAGTAACAGAAAACTATTAACCATCGGTTGTACTATCTGAACTTAAGACAAAACCATTTTTCAAAACTCCATTTCCCAATTCCAAATCCTTTAACCTGCTAAACTTTAGCCTAATATCAATTGCACTTGGGAAAAGCAGTCTATAATTATCTGAAACATTTCGAAAACAGTAGTACCACCCACAAAGTAAACATTACGAGAATAAATATATTGAATATTCACATTCAGCAAGATAAATTACAAAGATAAACCAAAACCATTGAGAACAAAACTATTAAAAAGTGTATCAGACAATACCAATGTGGGAGGTGCACAGTCGATTGCTAAACTATTAACTGACACATCCTTTGATGATTGAGCCAGTGCTACTAATTTCAAAGCGACAAAGAAGCCCTAGGAAAGGAAACATACATTAACAATCTTTTAAAAAGAGCTAGAAATGAAAAAGATAATAAGACAAAAATAAAGACACTTTTCAGTGCTTCAAAGTACGATTCAAAGTACCTGTTTATCTAAAAATCCTCTAGAATTGAAATCTGCAAGGTTCCAAATCTGCAATGGACAATAAAGATGATTTATAAACTACAGAAAATTTCTGACTACAAAAAAAGCAAATGCTGTTTTATGTAGCTGTCATATGAGATAACTACCAAGGACTGCTAGTTACTCTAAACATTCAGCACCTGTGAAAAAAACTAGCAGTTCACGATACACTTAATAAAGCTCTGTTTTTCTCACTGAGAGTCTGACTACATAGGATATGAATTGGAGACACGATGTATTCTGTGCTAAGTTGCAAAAAATGTATTCTCTTAACGAGTGTCCAAGAAACACTACCATTCATGATCAACAATATTTTATGGTATTGACAAAGATATATCATGGTCTATGTGCACTGTCTAATTTATTTTTCACTAAACTTTGCATTACTCTATGTCTGCTACATGCTACATAAAGTGCAAAGATAAATGCCAAAAGCAAATGCTCAAATAAAGAACTAAAGTCACTCAAACCAATATGACTCAAACGTGAAACAGAAGAATCAAATATTCTGTCACATTTTGTAAAGAGGAGCTTTTTCAAATAAGGAGAACCATCCGAGGAAACAGCGTTACCTACCCTAAAATAACAGCGGATGGAACTTCAACCTATGTGACCAATAATAAAAATGAAGCACTGCAGCTTCAGTCTTAGAGAACATACATTTATTGCTTCTAAAAACAATTTGTAGTTGTCTGTCCTCCCTTGTCGGGCAGTCTTAAATCTTTAGACATCTCCACCATCACATGATCTAGGTCTTTTAACCCACCCTTGACATACACCCAATTGGAGTAGCTAACTGAGAAAACTAATCTGCCATAAAGAATACAATTACGTAGATGGATAACAACGGCAACAACTGCATGACATCCTTAATAATTAAAATCCAAATTTCTCTAGTCCCTAATTTCCTCAACTGCATTGTTCTGTAGTACTTCAAAAAGTTAGGAATGCACTTCAGTGGAGTGACCAAAAATGATGCTTTAGACATTCTTCTCGTGGATATGCTGTTGATATAATATATGCAGCCCTCTTCAATCTATTTAAATGCTTACCAAAAAGAATTAAAATCGAGAGAGAATAGGGGGATCTAAATTGTGAAGAACTTCACCTCCCCTCACCAACGTCCAATTCTTAAATTTACTATGCCACCCCCATCTTTGCTGACGTCATATCAATTATATACGCTTGGAGGCAAGCCAACTTCGTGGGCTTCCCTGTAAGCGCACAATATTCTGGAAGGGATATAGGCCTAAATAGACATGTAAGTATCGCGTTTCATCGACTTTCAAGAGATTAAGGTTGAAATACCCACCAAGCCATTTGCTGTTGTGGATTGATGGTAAACGCCATAAAGAATTTACAAAAAAGCTCCAAAATACTACTTAAGCAAGTATTTGATTGGTCTGCCAAGAAAACTAGAGACATCTTCAGCGAATGTCTATAGCCAGTAGGTGAATCGAATTTCCCTCTCTTTTCGTTATCTTGTCCATGACTTATACTAAAAATGGTCACTTTCCCTGATGCCCACTTCACATATTTACAGAAGTAGTTATAGAGCATATTAGATTAGCCACAAGAAAAGAGAGCTTGTAGAGTAGACAGAATATGCACAGATTATTGTTACAGCATGGTGCTACAGAACAACGCACAGGAAATTAACTCGATTATTTCAGGTTTTACATGACTTTTCAAAATAAATTCATAATTCTCCAGGCATTCCTGGTTCATTATGAACCTTACAGGGAATACTTTCCAAATATGCCTTCAGACAGATTAATTTTTCGTCAGGGAATAGGATCTGCGTCATATTTAAATAGAAACGGGAAGATAGTAATTTCATGCATTTCATTTGCCGGTAGTAGAATGCTTTCTTCAAATAAATCTACATCTGTAGCTTGGCAATAGCCCTACACATGATTTGGCCTAAATACTAAAGCATCCCTTTACAGCGGTCATTTGGTAAAAACAGCAACACCTGAGCACTAGAAAGAACATTTTTTCTGATCAAAAAGGCAGTTAAATGCAACGAGAAGCACTAGAAGTCGCAGACCCATCATTGCTGTGAAAGACTTTACGTATATAACATAAATCTTCTTATATAAAAACAATTTATACTGCAGTTAAATCCTGACAACTTTGACCATAAACAACTGGGACAACAGCTTAGTGAGAGCATTTTCTCATTCGTTTAGAAAAAATCCTGGCACATCTTTACATATTTTTCTCAACTTAACTGGGAAACCGACAAGTAGAAATGATTTTGAGCTCCTCCAAGCAGTGGTGGTTTTTCAACAAAACTCGGGGGACAAAAGTGCTGAATTTGCCACAAGTCTTTCGAGTAAATTTTCTACGTAAAAAACGTTAGTAATACTATTGAGACTCAGACAAAAAAGTAATCTCCTCATAAAAAGACATATATTTAGCTTTTGATGAACTTTTGCAATTAGTTTGCAGAGTCAGTGGCTCCTGAGAGTACACTTTGCCCACTTTTCCCTTGAATAACCACTACTGCCTCCTAAAATTCCTATTTCACGAGAATAAGCTGTACTTACTTTGCGTAATGTATTGTCATTCAGCCCACTTCTTTTCAAAATCGATGCAGCTTCCTTTGCCCCTATTGTTGCAGTGCCTGACGGATTAACCTCAAAAGTAAAAATAGTGTGTAAAATTAACTTAATGAGGCATGGTCATACAGAAACATATAGTCAAGGCTTGACGAATTGTAATTCTTACGGATTATGGTAGCGTAGCAGATTTATAACCTGTATTTGAGTATTTTTCCACAAAACCAGTGTCGATTCATTTGTGCAAACAACAATTTCTAGGCGCTGAAATTCACGCACTTTTAAAGCAAGTACACGAGACTATTTTGATATGAAGAAACAAAAGTATGTTTCGACAGAACTGGCGTAGGATCACTGATATTTTCAGGCTTACGTAGGCGCAACAAATCAAATCATTTTGATTGAAATGCTTCTGTGAAGGCGCTTCAGGATAAGGAAAAAGTTGAAATTTTTTCAACTGCTGAATTTCTTTGCTTAAGGTGCCTTAAGGATTGCCATCACACCCCCACTAAATTTGCTCAAAAATAAGTAAGGAAAATTACAACCTAGAGGAAACTATCGGGGATTATAGAGCAGACTTTTTGCTTTAGCAAAAGTTACCAGAAATATTACGAATGATAAATCCGATAACATGGAAAAGGGGAAACTTTTTACAAAATTATGAATGCAAGGGTTTCTCAAGCACTTCCTAACAGGCCAAACATCTATAGAGGCAAAAATGGTGAAATAATGCAAAAAAGATAAGATAGCAATTAAGATCAGACGAAAAACGTCTTCTACATGGAAGACATGAAGATTTAGAATTTTCTATCAATCAAAGGATATAATGACTTAATCTGCTTTGATAACGTATTGCCCCTCAGGTGAAATGAGTCAGTAGCACATGATTTAATGATAGCCTGAAAAGTTGAAACGCTGCTGCAGTGTATCGAAGTACGGGTGACAAAAACAGCGCTTCAGTATTTCGTAGCAATTTCTACGCTTTCTTGAGGTATCATTTAAGCATTTCATTGTTGTTCTTCGTGCAGAGCTAAAATTTGGGCCTAAAGCGGATACTGCTGAGAACACAAGATCTCACTTTTTCTCAAAATATCACTCACTAGATAACAGAGCAGGAGGGCTATATTTTGAATACATCGAAATGGCGTATTTCTTGTGTGTCTGAATCAAATTTTTATTCTGCTCTTTAACTGATGCCACATCAAGTTTCTGCAAATGTAGAAAAAAGGGGGCATAGATATATGACGTCGAAAAAGTGGGAGCTCAATCAATTTAAGATTTTATAGATGATTGAGAATGAGATTCTTTGAGGATTTAGATGTCTCTTATCTATATAATTTCATTTGCCAAGCGTTAACATAGAATGCAGAGGAGCTTCCATGATGACGGCATTAAAAAGATCATTTTTTTGGCTACTTTGCTACTTTATTGCAAGACATTTCCTCAATTCTAGAAATGCCAAAAACAAAGAATGTGAGGAGATTGGGAACTAGCGGAATTTTGATTAGTAAAACATTTTCTGCAATTCTTGTTCCATGTTTTACTCACTTTGCCAGAACAAATTTCTCAATTATTAGTTTTGATTGTGTTTGTGCTGTTTGAGGGGGGTTGATAAATAAAATCTAGAAGCCACAAGGGTGGGAAGTCTATAGATTTAAGGCTGTACCCAACAAGTGGGGGGGCATAAAACATTGCAAGTTTTTTTTACATCTCATGAATGCATGGTCCCAAAGAATGCTCGAAAAATATTTGAGAAAATTTCCGTGACGTTGAGAAGCAAACTCAAACATTAGCCAATACAACTGTTCCACTTTTTGCCATTACATATTACATCCAAAATACATTTGATGTTTTCCGTACGTTGTTTTGCAAATACTAAATAATTTCTAAACTGAAAAACATTTTTCACCAATCAAATAATTGGTTCCAATTGATCAGTATCAGAAAGAACATAACATAAAAACAGATGATACAACAGATCTATATGGTGGGAACAAGCTTTCAACACAGTATTGTATTTGCCTAACTCTAATCTTATTTATGACGTATTAAAACATTCACTGACCCTCTTGTTGGGCCTACTTGTAAAACTTCAGACTTTCCTACCTTCACATGGCCTACAATTTATACACTACCCCAAACATACACATAATGAACATGACCAACTGAGACAACTAATGTGCCATAGAGAGCACAGTCTGGTAGAATGATAACTAGGAGTTCCCCATGATAAAATCACTGTTCATTTTAGGGGGCACACTCCCCTTAAAATTATATTGTATTGCTATGATGAATTTTGCACTGGCAAGTGGTTATTTAAATCTTTCTAGTTGTTGGACATATTACATCATGATATAACTAAATAGTAATATCTACATCTTTGATAATGTGGGCAATGTTGCAATTAGGTCACAGTCATTTTGTCATGTTGTACCTAAAACCACACTTCTTAAAATCTTTAGAAACCACTGCTGGTGAGAACAATAGACATCTCTAAAAGATGAATATCAAAAAGCCTTAACCTCTTCACATCTGTTTTTGCAACATTTTAAAAAACTTAGCTTGGGTTTCAATGGAGTGACCAGAAAATGATGTTTTGAAGACTCTCATGATAAGAATGTTGCTGAAAAGTTATGCATACCTTAGCAATCTATTCTAACTTTGCAAATAAATGAATATCAAATTCTCAAAAATCCAAAAATTCAAAAGTTAAATGATCCAATTCAATTGAAATGGAGTACTCCATTTCAATTGAATTGGATCAAAGGTTACTTTTTTAACTTCCAAAACTATCAATAAACATACACTCAGGGTACAAAGTATGGAGACAAAGGGCCTAAACATTCCATTCCAAAAATGGTGTATGATAATGTTCGAAAAGTTTGCAATAGGTTCTCCATGGAGGTAACAGCTGATGTGACCAAATTGAATTCACATGTAAATAAGTGCTTCTACTTTTGAGAAATGCTAGACTTTTTTTGCTATTCTTTTGTAATTTAAAGAAAATAAGGAAATACAAGCATGATCAAAGATTGTGCATTACCAGACTGCCAAAGAATAGCAATGAAACATTTCCACTTTAGTAGGCTTTCCTATGTTGAAATTTAAAAGTAAATGATGTAAAATGCTTGCAATAGTTAGAGATTTCAAAATACTTTGAACCACGAGTTTAAGTAGAACAAGGAGACTTTGGCAGATTCTCCGTGTTCAAGTTTTATTGAATTGATGATAATGAGCTGAATACAAATTTTATAGATAAATGAGATATTTAACTACGGGAAAGATAAAATTTGTAGCTTCAAACTATTTTGTTGCACCAATATGGTATCAAAAACTATAAAAAGTACTAAGGGAAATTTGAGAGTATGTTCTTAAGGTGTTGAAGGTCATCGTTTCCATACCTTTGTACACTGAGTGTATACAGCTAAGTTAGCTTCATGTGCTTATTATTGACAGTTTCCAAAGTTTAAAGGCACCCTTTCCTTTAAAAATCCTGTAGTCTCTAGCATTTTTCTTAGCTTCTTTAATTGAAATTGTCACATCTGGAATGTCATATCTGGAACACAACTATCTTGGAAATAGACTTGCATAGCTTTGGTAAATTACAACCTCCAGTGCTGGAAAATTGGTTTTCTTATTGATAATATACTCAATAACTTGTAAAATGAGCAAAAAGAACTTTCACCAAGTGATTTGATCAAGATTTGGTAAACTTTAAATCCAAAAGTACAGGTTGTGAAAATGATACATTTTGCATGTCATGTCTGGGACAAGGTTTGAGTGGCTATGAATTCATAACAAGAATTTGAAAGGAAAGTTTTTTATGTCTAATGCCACCATGTAGATGGGAGTAATGAGTGAGTTTGCAGATACACTTCATCAAAGTGTTCAGGTCTCATGTCCAGAACTTTTGGATTGGCCTAGCACCATATTTCAATACCAATCAAACTTCTACAACTAAGTACAAACCACCCGTTGTAGTAGCCTGGTATAAACTCTCATATCAAAACATCAACATTTGATCTCACTTATTTTCTATTTTTGGTGGATATTCTTTGAGAGCAGCCTAATGAGCACCAGTGTGGCCAACCCATCATAAAACAGAGAATTTCAGTACTGTGCCAATAAAGATAAATTATTGAATTCTGACCATCCAGCACATAAACATACCTGCTTGTAATATGTTTCATAAATACTATAGTGCTGCCCAGCAATCTAAAAAAGAAAACAAAATTTTGATATATATTTATCAAAGTAAATTTTCCTTAACTACTACAAAATGGTATGGTATAGCATGGGGTAAGATGGTATATTGTTAGAGTATATTCCTCTCTTCATACAATATTGGGTATTCACATAATTAGTTATGTAAATATCCAATTCTGCTTACCTTTTAGTCCTTATCCAATGTATGATAATTTGATAAGCTTTGGTGAATATAGCGGTATAGCAAGTTCGGAGTGTAATTACAACTGACATTTTACTGGCAGTGGGAATTGGTATTATGGCAAAATGTGGTAGTAACACTATTCCTATTACTAGCATATTATACTATACTATACTATACTATACTATACTATACTATACTATACTATACTATACTATACTATACTATACTATACTATACTATACTATACTATAATATACTATACTATACTATACTATACTATACTATACTATATAATACTTTACTATACTATAATATAATATACTATACTATACTATACTATACTATAATATACTATACTATACTATACTATACTATACTATACTATACTATACTATACTATACTATACTATACTATACTATACTATACTATACTATACTATACTATACTATACTATACTATACTATACTATACTATACTATACTATACTATACTATACTATACTATACTATATAATACTTTACTATAGGGTGTGTACTATACTATACTACAGAGAGACTGTAGCTCATATCATGTGTAGGTGTAGTGATTTGCTTCAGACTATCATATAAGACATGGATTGATGAGATTAATGCTACCTGCTCCAAAAGCTTGGGTGTGAAGAAGGTTTATTGCAATGGTACAAAAGAAGATTATATTAAAACAGATAAGGAAAATAACAGGTGTAAAATACAATGGGATTTTAATTTGAAACAAATAGAGTAGTTGAGAGTAGGAGACTAGATGTAGTTATCATTATGAAAGAATGCAAAGAGATTATGGTAGTAGAGGGTGGTATTTCAGGATGTATGAATTAATTATCAAGAACAAAGAGTAAAGCAGGACAATACCTAACCCTGAAAACTGAATCTAAAAGACTTTATGGTCTCAACAAAAGTAAACTATATGACATCATCATAGGGGCATGTGGAACTATTGTGAAAGGGACAAAGAACACATCTAAGGAAATTTTTGATATGCAAGGAACCAATGCAATAGAATTGTGCCAACAAGCAAAAATTAAATTTTCATCCTTCTTAGGTTAGTTTATCTTAGGTCTCAAAAGTCCAGCATTGAAGTTTCTCAACTTTTTCTGCAGTGGAGAACCTCTTTCCTATAAATCACTTTCCTATGTAAAGAGTCTTATCTAGCAGAAAGAAAGCAGCTTCTCCTCAAACTAAATGCAGATCATTGAGCAAGATCATTGAGTCAAATTTTTCATGTCACTTCAGCACAAGAGGAATAGCTATGACACCCACTATCTTCAATGTGGCAAATACTTTTCTTGCACAAAACATTACATAGGTTATAGTTATAGTATACAAAGCTTGGGGCAACTCTTTGGTTAAAAGTTACAGTATCCAACACTTTGAATCTACAGCTATAGAGAAATCTGCAGGAATTCACAAATATTTATTCCTATTAACTGCTTTGCAGTACTATTGAAGAGAACTAGAAATATTTAAATAGACAGGAATGGCAAGAATTTTCAAGGAGACCTACCAGCTGACAGATAAATTTGGTTCATCTACTAGGTGGAGTGGTGAGAAAAAACTAACTACTTCTTAGTAAATCACCATCTCAACACTTGTGGACTTGCACACATAGATGTATTTGTTGCAAATAAGTTGAAGAGCACAGGAAACCACTTTATCAAATTCAATTTAAAGTGCTTGGAAAAAAAGAACATTAGTTCTGATATTCCCATGCTTACTTGTCACTTAAGAATGAGCCTGCCATATAACATAACATCTATTTATTAGCCTCTTGACATACAGCCCCTTAAAAAAACATTAGTTTATCATCCCTACACAGGTCATTTTTTCTTCTTGTGTCAATTTCTTTTCTATTTTTTAAGTTCTTATTTTCATGCTTGTCTTAATAAATATTGCATCATTGGGAAGTGGTACTATTGCATTTGCAAATAGGCATTGTTGTTGTGTCAGTCTGATGGCTAAATTCATTTTTCTCAGACCTCAATCAATAAGGAAGTCAAAGTGTAAACAATGGACATCTTTTCTACCTTCTACAAGGGGACATAACATCCTGATAATGGTATTTATAGTCAAAATAGAGTGTTTCATGACTAAGATGAGGAATTATATAATCATCTAAAGCATGCCAGATTTTAACCCCTTATATAGAGAGTAAAAAAAGAAAAAGTTCCCATTTGCATCTAAAAACTTTTGAACAAGGATGACAAACTGGCTAATGTTTTTCCAAAGGGACCTAATGCAAGCATTCTTTACTTTTTTCCCCAGAAATCTGCTTTACAGCAACAGACATAAACAAATCAGATGAAACATTGCAGAAACAGGAACCAACAAGCATATAAAATTCCTCCCAACATGCTGGCTACAAAATAAATTCACAGTTATGCTTTATCAAAAAAACCCTAATTTTAAAGATCTGTTTGCTTTGTTAATTGGTAGCATTAAGGATTAAATTTAACAATGTAAGTCCATCTATGCAATTCTGCATAATAATAAAATAAAATGGAAATGAAATTTAATGTTGAAAGCAATTTGTGCTTGTTCATTAATCTAAATAAACAAAGCACCACACTCAAAAGCAAAGGATCAAAGTATTTGTGTAGTATAGATCTAAATGCTGAAATGCTTATATTCTCATATGGATGCACTTGATAGAATGTTCAGCCACTGAGTAACCAATTTATCGGTAATATGTTATACTCCCATTACACCTATGATGGACATTAAACTATGATGTCTGTTCACTAAAATGTCAATGAGAATGTTATCTGCATTGCAGTCCAAAAATCCTTTTGCCATTCCTGCATCTCTTGACAATATTCGCTGGCATAATTTAACAGCTTTGCAAATATGCACCAACAGCACATTCAAGTGCTTCTACAGCCAAAACATTCCTATGACTTCACACTCAAATATTATCAGGAAGTTCATGTAGCCTGGTAATTAGACTAGATTCTTCAACGTTACACCTTCACTCCAGAACTTATGTTGACTAAATATCTAAGTATCACCCAAAGAGATCGCTCTTGCGAAGAACTCTTGGCATTATAGCCTACGTAACCAAGGTATGTCCAAATATATGAATTCATTATTATAGTATATTTAATAGTAGTATATGTCCGAACAACAAACAGCCTATAGCAGTTGTACATCCTTTTTTCACAGTCCCTTCACAACAAATGCTCCGATAGGTAAAATATCTGGGATTCCAAGTATTGATATTCTAGTGACAATAAACTGCCATATATATTAGGTGCAATAACTATTTACTATTTACAATAAAACCACAGTAGGCCAAGTAGGCCACGCATAGATTATAGGAGACCCATCAAGCTGACTTACCTGATTAACAGGAGGAAAAGTAGACATTTTTCATAAAGTAAGCAACTTCTCGACCTTTTCAACCTGAAATCGAATCAAGGGTGCACAAAAGATAGTCAGTGCAATAATCCGCCGAATTGTGCGAAAGACTGGATTGGGCCTACGCTATTATCGTTTGACCATTGTACATCTGTCAACCTCAACTTCGAATCCGGACTCGGTCAGCAAAGGAATGGGTTTAGCAGATTATTGCAGTGTTCATTAGTGTGACGTCATGAAAACTGTAGTTTTAGAATACACGTTCTTTTTTTACAAGAAAATCGTTATTTTGCCTAAGCCTCAATTTTCTTAACATTTCCCGAAATAGAGCCTGAAATTTTCTTAGATTTTTCTTAACTTTTACTGAAATAAACTGGCTAGAGTAGCTTACACTTTCGTTATTAATACTGTATACTTGAATTTGAATTTCATCTTTAACATTTTGAATGCAACAACGACGAAATACCGATTTTTGGCCTATAAAAACACCTAATTTTGGAAACTGAGCCTCGTGATTTTCTTACGATTTTCTTAAGATTTTGAAGATTTGAGCCTCATTTTCTTATAAACATTTTTCTTTAAAAAAAACGTGTATTTTGCTTCTGGCTTTAAATTTTGAACAAACACTTTGACATAGCTGCTATAGTTCATCGCATTTTGAAAATATTCGCCATTATATGTTTACTTTTTAATCACATTCCTCATATAGTTGCATTATTGCATTCCGTAAATGTTACTCTGGTCAAGCCCTTGTAAATGCTTTTTGTTGCATTTCTCTTATAGCCACTACTTTTTCCATTCCTAAGCAGCAAAACACCATGTTAACAGTTGATCAATTTCCAAAAATATCTTTGAAAACCCCTCAGTTGATTCCCACCTGCCTCTCTTAATCAACAGCGAATATTAGGGGGCAAAGGAGCAAAGTGCCCACCCAGGTGCCACTGAGTCGGCAAACTCTCGGCAAAAGTAGTGGACCAAAGGCTGAAAACACGGTTATTTGATAAGAAACTTGTTGCTTGAAGTTCAATTTTCTTGTATACTTTTTCTTACGAAGAACCAAGTGTATAGTAATCTACAAATATTTCCAAGCATTTGTCAAGTACACTTATTTCTTTAAAAATATTCGGCAGATTCAGTTCTTTTGCTCCCCTGAGTTTTCTTGAAAAACCGCCACTTCCATTATTACTTGGTATGTAAGTAGTCAACATCCGGCATAACACCCCAAGATTTGTTGTTGCACCCCCTCTATTCTGGTAATGAATCCTAGACATGATCGTGACATAATCAGGAGTCCTGGCGTCAAGACCGTGATTTTTTGAAAGTGGTCTGCACATTAAAATGTCGGTAGTACAGAAGCTCTTGATCAGGGAGGTAGGAACACATATTTTCCACACGTGCTATGCAATGTGTTTAGGCAGCTATCTTGTTTCTGCAGTGGTTATGTGGTGCATTTGTCGCGTGTTGTACTGTACGTTGAGTACAGTTCGCAAACGGCACCAGCCTTTAAACACTGCAAGTTTATTTTGCTCGTGAAATTACTCATGAAATGTTTCAGTTCCAATCACGACAGGTTCGTGAATTAATGTTTAGACGTTACTATTATGGCAGTATAAGTGCCAAAACAAGCCCTCGTGTAGTGATTTGTACTGTAGTTTGTAGCTATTTATTTACTAGAAGGATACAATAACATTTGGTAGATAATAAGACAAAATGAAAGCATTATATTTCAAGCAATTTTACATCTATTCTTTTCACCTGAATACTAACTTTTTCACGCATCACAAAGGAAATAGATTTTCTTTAGTCATCCTAGAGGTACCATACTCTAGGCCCTCAAAGTTGATGCAGCATACACGTTTCTTTATAAGGAAGCCATTATTTTGCCTGACCCTCAATTGTCCCGAAATTGAGCATTGGATTTTCTTAACATTTTTACTAACTAAGCTTTTACTAGAAAAAACTGGCCAAACTGGATTACACTTTCTTTGCATTTTATTATACTCAAATTTGCATTCTATCTTTAACATTTTGAATTTAACAATGATGTAGTATCAATTTTTGGCCAACATATACACTTAACTTTGGAAATTGAGTCCTGTGGTTTTCTTAAGAGTTTTATTAGGATTTTGGCTGTTTGAGTCTTATTTTGATATACAGTAAATATATATATATATATATATATATATATATATATATATATATATATATATATAT
>WIPJ01000520.1:1858386-1885407 GCA_018155075.1 Cassiopea andromeda
TATATATATTTCTATATATAGATACATATATATGTATGTATTTATATAGTAATACCTTACCCTCTTATGACTTCCAAAAAGTTGACAACTATGTAATGACGGTTTATGGGATGTGAGTATGTGAGAATAAATATTTCCTATAGATCTTTAAAGGGGCCATTACGTAATGTAACTATGGATTGTAGGTATTCGCTCGTTTTTGATAAGAAGTTCAGATAAGCTATTTTTAGTCTTCCAAGATTTTGAGGCTTAGATGTGCTTATCTTGTTCTTAAAATGTTGGAGTGTAGGAAATTTAGGCATTAGGCATTGTATAAGACAACATTGGATGTTTTTGGCTGATTGACAGCCCAACAGCACTTGACAAAATATTACAACAGAGGTGGTCTCTCTAGCATACCATCGCTCTTTCTCGACAAAAGTTTATAATCCACTATAAAGTTATAATGTTAAAACGCTAACTAGTTTTGCTAGGAGAACTAATTACCAAAATGTAACATAGGATAAGTTACACAGTTACTCATTGTCCTCAAGCTAATAAGGAATGGCATTGATATCAATATGCTATTGGAAAGAGCATGCATCATTGACCAGTAATACATTTTATGATAGTGCTTCATCTTCAGTCTGTTCTTAATGTGTTTTTAATGTCCCATCAACTTTGAGGCTTACACCTTTTTAGCATTACTCTTATGGGCACAGGATTGCACATTTCTGCTGATGATAATGGACACCAAAATAGTTCATGTAGCAATGGCAGCTTTCACATGTGATGATGTCGCTTGATTGAAACAATGTAGAAAAAATTGTATTGCAACTTAACAAATTAATAGGAATAGATAGAGAATAGCAAATAGTAGCATGCAATAATAGCTTTGGATGACAAAAAGAGCAAGAAGGTTATAATATTGAAAATGCTATTTTGATTTGTAATAGGTGTATACATACCAAGTGAATGTTCTGATTTGGTAGTGACAAGGCATACAATATTACATTGCATTGGGAAGTTTTGGAAGCCGCAATATAAACTTCATAATAATGGGTTCCTTAAAGTTTTAATGATATTGGGAGCAAAATGCAAGTATTTGGTTGATTTCATCTCATCCTCAAAATTAAGGGTCGCTTCTGTTTTTGCTATAAACTACACTGAATCTAGCAGCACAACATGCTTTTGTAGCGAACAAGGGTGGAGTTTTTTGGCTTAAAATAGCATGGGGCTGCCCAATATCCAGCTTGCACATTATGGCATGGTTCTTATTTTTCCCAAGTGCCAAGCTGTTTTTGCAAAATAGATGAGCTCTCCCAAGCCCATGCCTCCTCTACCATTGGTATATTTTGTCTCTTACAAGAGTGAGTAGCCTTTGGTATCTTTTTATTCTATTTAGTAGAAATAAAATATGGGTTATTTGCATATTTCTTCAATTTTTTTGCAGAAATACCCCATTTTATGTTATATCCATCAATACCCTATGTAATTTGTGTAAATTTTGTAGTACTGCTGTATAGACTGTTTTTTAATGAGTGTTAGGAGAGATATACTTGAAGCCTCTCAGCTATCATAAATTTATTTTGCAGTTACATAGAAGCATGATAAGAGCGTAGTTAGTACCATTTGCTCATGGTTATATTCTACCTTTTAGGTTCAAGCTATCCCATTGTTTGTTGGTGAAAATATATGTAATGAGTTGCATTTGCTTATTTGCCAACCACCTTCTGGTAAGCACATCATTGTACATGGAAGCAGTTCAATGTATGTATCACTAATTTTCTACTTCGTACTATAGTGGTTGGTTCTATTGTTTGTAGACACAAGCTGAAAGTTGAGAGTTATATAGCTTTTGTAGACCTGTTGCTTTTGCTCACATTTCCTATATATAGTTGGAAGTTACAGTTACCCTATTAGGGACCTTAACTTTATAATATTCTCATGGAAGAGGATTAGGGGGCAATACAAATGACTCTGGATTTTGGATGGTTTCGGGTGATATCTGAGGAGGGCGGCTCTAATGCTTATATGAACTTCCCTATTTTTCACATCTAATTTATTATGCACACAGCCCGTGCTCTATGTTTGCTGTCTGGCATAGATTTGTTATTGGGTAAGGGATCATACATTCGTGATGTCTAAAAGCTATTCTCAATTTTTGACTCCCTCTCCATAAATAATTAATACAAACAATTGAGACATGATGTGCCATAAAGACTATAAAGTAGTAGATTCATAACGTAGAAAACTATTGTAGAATGCTTCTTTATAGTTGCATTCCAAATTTTTCTTGTCTACAAGCTCATAGAAATGTGTTGTTTTGTACTATTAGAGAAATTTATACATGGTCATAAAATGATATTATGGATACTCTCATGAAGGAAGACCACTGAGGTGTTGTGCTTCCACTTAATGCCTTGCATGTAGAAGAAATTTGAAACTATAAAAGGGATGTCTACATTCTCATATACTACCTCCGCCTCCCTTCCACTTTTGTCTAAAGAAGTCTTGATTTCAGTGAATCCTCCTCCCCCCTTTGCCGATGTCATATTTGTATGACCCTAAGTCACTCAAATTAGAAATTTGTTGCTAAATGAACAATATGTACTGCCTAGACTAGTTTGATGTTTGCCCTTCAGAGCATTTCATCCATGAAATACACTGGACATGATGCGCAATTTGGCAAGGATTTTTGCAGCTATAATTCAACTATGATTTAGTGCTATATTTCAACTACAATCCAACTCGCCTAAATCAGACTTGCATAAGCCGGATATTTTACAGTTCGAACAAATGTGCACGGTCCCAGTCTGTTTGGTACGAATGCTGTAGTCAGTATGTCTAAAAATGTTGCCGCTTTTCGTGCTCTTTTTAAGTGCTGTAGTTTTCCTATGCATAAGGCAGATTTTATATGTCGGATGTATGCATAAGTCGGAATTTTTTCTGACTTCCGCGCTTACAAAAACATCGTGTAGCTCGGATTTTAATCTTGAAGGCGATATTTCTAGTGTAGGAAACATGCCGAAGGACAAACCCATCTTATTCACCTCTAGGGACAATTTGGTTATGATTTTGAAAAGAGGAAACACATGCTCTGAAATTCCAAATCGTTGAAAACACTGCCAGATTGGCGATTTTAGTGAAGTCTTTGATCTTAAACAACTGTTTGCATGAAGGCTTTAAGGGTATTTTATGAGGGCACTGTCTCAGTCTGTTGTCTCAATGTTGTACAAGATAGAAGAATGAGAATTTAGTGCAAGAGGCCACGAAAAAATGCTTGATATTTTAAAGTTTTATTGAAAATGATGGCTTTGGCAAGCAGGTGAGAATTAATGTTCACCTTGAAAGCACACAAGCCTAGACAGAAATGCTTTACTTTGATTAAATAGCGTTATGTACAGTTGGATTTGAAGTTATTATAGCATTTCAAGGGGTTGTTCTGACGATTCTGCCTCAACTTATTCATTCCTAATATTTCTATTTCTAAGTCAGACAAAATCCAACTTACTCTTTAGTCGGACGTCACAAAAGTCGCACCATTTTGCCTGGTCCGAAAAAGATCCGACTTACGTTAGTTTAACTGTATATTTCTAAGCCACTGAGTGTGTGGCAGTTTATCGGAGGAGGTGACTTAGAAGAAATGTACATCTACAAAGGATATAGAATTCTGGAATTCAACATTTTAGGATGTTTGTGAATGTTGGGGGATGCGGCTCGATTAGCACAACTTTTGTAGGGACATCATAAATGTATAATCACTTAACCAAAGTTAAATTTTTCTTATGCAGATATCAATTTACAAACAAAAGATTGCTACACCCAAATGATTCCTTCTAATTTCACTGATAGTGACCTTCCTTTTGCTTTCTTGATTAGATATTTCATTTAGATCTGCACTCTTGGGATGTTCTAAGCAGGTTGTTAAGGTATTCTGTATCTTTGCAACAAAATCAAGTTAATAGCACTTGCTTGTAGTAGAATGCTGCATGTGAGGAAGCTCTGGATTTGCAATTGCAAGGATGGCTTTAGACGTAAATTTTTAATCACTTCTTGTCAGATATCATCATTGATTGTATTTTCTATCTATTTGTCAGTTCAAAATCATCAATGTTGTTTGGCCCGGCATCAAGATCGTTGCAAAGCACCACATGTTATTTATCGGTTGCGCCTACACCAGATGCATCAAGAACCAAAAATAATGTCCAAAAAGACCCTCCTTCACGGAGGTCGTATGCGCTCCATTTGAAATATGAACTTGTGCCACCTCATCCTCCATTTTTCCCATCCGTCAACTTGAAATTTGATGATTTAGTTTTGATCAATTCAGGTGATTTCTTATGTGCATTTAGTGCTTATGTCCAATTCGATGAGTTAGTACATAAAGAGGAATTTCCCGCCTTTACTTCAATGCTTTGTCCTTTGAACTGTGCCTCGAATTGCTTTTGTGGTTATTTGTCTCATTCTGTGAATTTACGATGCCAATGCAGCTCACCGAAATCGCCCGCTTTTTCGACTAATGATATTGAGAATGGACATGAAGTAAATTGCAAGTTCATTGGTGCAAATTCAATCAGACAGAATGATTTGCCAGAGTTCTTTGTCCAAGACAATGTTGCTAGGACAAGTAAAAGTAATAGTGATTCTCTTGATGGTTGTACACAATGTCCAGATTCAACAGGTGCTACGGAAAGTACGTCTCAGCTTCCTGGAAATAGAGTTTCATCGGCACATACGTCCTGTTATGTTCATTTCTTTTGTCATGGAGCCTCAGATTTAAGTTCAAATTATAACACGCCTTTTGACTATGCTAGTACAGCCTTCCCAATTACAGTTACAGATGAACGAGGAAGGATACTACCGCTAACGTTTAGCCATTGTTGTTCGTCCGATTCTGCATCTAGTGATCTGCCATACGAAGTAGGAAAAACTGCTGATGTTATTGTCAAGCAACTTTTGTTTGATGCCGAACAGTTTTTAGGTGAAAAATTGCGGAGTTTGGATTTTAAAAATAAAGAATTTGTCTCCTTAAAGGATTATGATATGCAGTTAGTACAGGTAATATTTTGCTTTTGAAAATTTTTATTTTTTATACTATTATTTTCGCTCATCATTTTGTGAGAAGTTTCACTGAAAACCTGCTCAAGCAGTGTTTTGCTTAGCTATCTAAATGCTTGGAAAGGACAATGAAGTACCTAATAGAAGGGGGTCCCAACAGCTGGGAGTTGGGGGTCATAATACTTCTCTGTATTTAACTAGCCACAGAGTGTTGAGTAATTTTGAAGTGCAAAGTAGATATGCTCTTGACAGAATCGCAAGTGAGTGGGTACAAAAAGCATAGTGTGCAGGCATGTTTTTGACAGGACGAAAAGTCAATAATAGGGGGTGAATGACTTAGAAAAAAATCCAAAAATTAATATGTTCCCCTTTCCATTATGCACCTGAGAGCAGCTCAAGCAACTTGCAGTTTCTCACTTATAAAACTGGAGGAAGAGCCTACTGAAAGTGAAAAAGTTAATACTTGATTTTTTACTCGATTTCACATCCGTTTCTCCAATTACTTGGGGCTTAGAGGGTGCCTCTGAGAGCACCTTAGTTCTTGCGCGAACTCTTAGGACCGGATGCCCTTCCTGACGTCACCAATTGCTTGCTGTGGGCCTCGAACCCAGGACCATGTTGGTCTTGGTCGAGTGCCTTACCGCTAGGCAACGGCTGCTCAAAGTGAAAAGTTAATGAATACCAATAATTTCAATAGTAAATACTGTTATTTGCTATTGATGCCAAGAAATTAAAATTAGTTAGGAAATGTCAGCGGTTTTCGATTTGAAATGTATGAAATTTCCTTTCAAGATCTTCACTCCATTACTTGAGAAGATGTGTAGTAGATACATAGTTGAGGTATTGCAGTTTGTCTTTCTTGGTTTTCCCATGTTCAGATTCATTTCCATCTTTTCATCCAATCCACAACGCCTTGCCTATTCTAATATTTCACCATATCGTAACACTTCAGCCTCACTTCTCACCAATGCCTTGACAAATGTAGAGAAGTAGGGTAGTGACAACCTTGTTAAGTTCAATGAAGACAAGACAAGACAGTTTGTTATAACACGTAAACATCACCAAGATTGTCCCCCCCCCCTTTCATGAACGGCCATAAACTGAACATTTCATCTTCTTTCACTCAATATGGTTTTCTATTTCATCTAATCTCACTTGGAAACCTCATATCAATTCCATTGCAAAGCATGGAATTATATAGTTAAGGTGGCTATTTCTCACCTTAACTATTAACTATATTCAAATCCCAGATTCGTCCTTCTCTGGAGTACTGCTCTCATGTCTGGGGTGGTGCTCCTAAATCTTCTCTCCATCTTCTTGACAGAGTCCAGTCTAAGGCTATCCATCTCATCAACAATCCAAACCTCACCAATACTCTACAGTTTCTCTCCCATCGTTGTCTTGTTGCAGATTTTTCCATTTTCTACCGCTACTATCACGGACCTTGCTCTCAGGAAATCAAGAATATTATTCCTGATCCAGTGAGGCGTGTTCGAACCACCAGGAGCTCTACCTATTCGCACCCTTTCCAAGTTACAATACCTAATCCACGAACTCTAGCTCAGAAATCATCTTTAATTCCTAGAACTTCTCAACTGTGGAACTCATTGCCACCCACTACTTTCCCTGAATCCTACAATTTGTTATCTTTTAAATCTAACATCAACATACTTGATGTTATCTCCCTTTCTACTTAACCCATTTTCTCAGTTATTCCTTTGTCGGGGCTCTGTTATAGGCCCTACGGTCTTTCCCCGACATTACTTACTACAAAAACATAATAAGAAATCTTCACCTCTATAACATTGTATTGCTTTTTTCTGTTATTTTTTGGGCAAACCAGTATTTTGTTGGTTAGAGCACCCATCCCGTTGATCGGAAGGTTAGCAGTTCAAGAAATCCACTTGTAGCACTCACTGGGCGCCAATGGTTTTGGTGGCAGGGGGCGTGTCACGTCAAGCAAGGGTTTTGGATAGGGCGCGAAAATGCGTAATAGGCGGAAATACGTTTAAGAAGATGCTAATTCATGTCCACAAGTGAATGCATTTTGCTGCCAAGCCCAAACGTGCTGTGTATTGAAAGTGCTATTGAGTTATCATTCTGCATCCCTACCAATGCTCTTTTAGTTAGCATGTCTGTTGCATTCATGCTGGGCTTTTAGGGGCACTGAAAGGAGCGGGTAGTAGAGCTGGCTAACATCAATGTTTTCATCGTCCATCACAAAGCACAAGACGCTATCAGGCACATTTTTCTTTGTTTCCATCGATGCTTTAATTTTTCCTACATGGCTGTACACTGAAATTGGTACTCTTTGGTAATGAATAGTAGGGGGGCCCCTGATTGCAGAGTTTTGAAAATTTCACCACCCATTTCCATTTACTAAACACCCCACAACATAGAAATTTTCAAGAAAATCCTACCCCACATTTTTCTAACCTTAACCTTAGGTTAGCAAAATATAGGGTTAAAGATTTCAAAGTTTTAGATGGGACAAGTAATTAACACAAATTGGCTTTGTGAAAGCAAATCAATATTAACAAGTAAGTAAATTAAAACAAGCTATATACTTTTTGCTTATACAGTGTCAAAAACCATTTGCAATAATTTTAAAATGTTTGGGTTCCCATACTGTCTAGTGAATATTGACTCGCATCTATCAGCAAGATCCCCGATTTATGCTTTTTTAAGCAAAAATGTTAATCCCCCTCCTTATCATACCCCATTTCTGTTAGGTGTCGAAGAGTAATTTAAGTAACCAGTAGCGGAAAATCAAATGTATTGAAATAGTTACAAAAACAGCAAATGCAAGTCATGAAGAATCACGCCTTTTACGGCTATACTGCTGCATTTAGTGGTCAAAATACGTTTTGAAAAGAAAATCGTGCTGCCCAAGCTAGTCAGAACGTGAACTGAAATGTCTTCTTAAAAGTCTATTGCTATGAGTATTTGAATTTCAAGCTTAACTCAAGTTTAATTCGAATGATAGAGGATGATGGCTTGGATACACTATCTACATTAGCTTTACAAGACGGAGACGCTTCTCGATACTCTGTTAATGCATAATGATTTGTAAGAAAATCCAGCTCTGTTTGTTGTCTTTCAATATCCTTCATCTTTTTTATTCTGAGCCTTAGGTTACTCTTATGTTGTTATTAGGTGAAAAGAAGAATTCCTCCTTGAGAATGAAAACCAAGCAAATCTTTTTTGCCATGTTAATTCATCTTAGAAATAAAAAAAGACCAAGACAGAACGATTACCTTGGCAGCTGTAGTATAAGACTTAATCTAAAAGCAATAAAATTCTCATTTGCTTTATTTTCTTTTAGAAAATAAAGCAAAAAGAAGTCTGAGCCTTGATGAAGCTTGAGTCTAGCATTATTCTTGATTTATTCTTCAATTTCAGTGATGTTAGCCATTTGTATTCATATATACTATATTCTTATAAAAAATTCATGTAGCCAGAGATTTTCTCAATATCTACCATCCTCGAAGCTAAGCAAACCTGCATGAAAAATGTTTATTAATTTAACTTGAATAAGTTTTTGGTGACCATTTTCGTCCTGATATGCTTCTCTCCATTCACACGACCACTATATATGCCATTGAACCCACTATTGCACTTGAGAACAAGATCATTATCAACGCTGAGATAAAGTATGATAGGCAACTGCAGCACTGTTTAGATGTAGTAGATGGTACAATGAATGGTTGTTTCTTTTTAGGTGTGTAGATGGACCAGAACTGTAATTATTTTGGTGAAAGTGCTAATTCAACTTAGTGATAAAATAGATGAATCGTCAGCAAGTCCTCGCTTGGCGACATACGTCACCGGCTTTTTACTTACATGGAATATTCAATCCGGTGCAATTTCAGTTTTGGAGGAGCAATCGTTGGTAGAGTTCAAGCAGCAGAGCTGCAAGTATGCTCTCTTACTTGATCTCAGTTACCTTTCTTAAAATGTTTGATTTATGCATTTTCTTTCAATTCAGTCCTTCCTAATGTTTATTGGCTCTGCCTTCATTTCATATGAAGCCTTAAATTTTGTATCCTACCCTACGTCATACTATAATATTTTTTATACTTTTCTGATTTATGCTCAGTTAGTATTGTATCATGGATTTGTTGACGTCTAGGTCTCAATCTGTCTGTCATGGACTTGAGCAAGTTGTACAGCTGAGAAGAAAGAACTTTCAACCGTCAAACTATCAAGACAGCGTGTTGTCTTTCTCAAATCATTCGGTATTCTCTGGAAGATCAATGAGGTATCTATTGCATCCGTTCCAGCCTCTTGCGATGGTATTGTAGCTTCTCCAATTTCTTGGTTTTCACAAGATAATAAACATTTGGTTATTCACGGTTTGTGCAGTTTTTGTTAATTTGTTTTAAAGTATTGGTTATGCACTATATTTTGGAAGGTAATGAAGATTTATTAGTCGGGTTTTAACAGTGCATGATGGAAGATAAGGTTTGATACAGGTGTAACTTCAGTCTCATTTAAGATGCACTTTCGCAGTCGAAAAACTCAACTTTTTAAAATTCTTATCCATCGTGTGCTTTGTTGATGCGTCACTTTGATAAGTGAACACACGCCATTTTTCAACACGAAACTTGTCATTCTATTAACTCAAATTTGACAAATGACATGATTTATTTTTACTCTGTTTAGCTCTGTATTTATTAGTTATGTCCCATATCCCTAAGCATAAAATGCTAGATTGATAAGTTAACGACAGTGCAAGAACTGTATTGTATAACTGTGGTAGTTGTTGAAGAATATATACCACAATATAGCACATTAGTTTTGTTTCAACATTTTTAATGTTCAACAATAAGTTAAGACGTGTTTTGTATCTTATACGTGCCTAACGTACTTGTGAATCGAAATTTGTGAATACGTATCTTTAAGCTAAAGTTGCATCTTTCCTCTGCCCGACGATCATATTATATTCGCTCTGCATGATGAGAAAATGCGATAAATTAGGCATTGTTTTGAACCATAAGATGCAAGTTACTATCGTTATTATGACGTCATACCTAGGTTCGATTGGAGTCTATCTCAGTGTGCTGCAAAGGTGTATATGAACCAACTTTGAATCCAAGATATGCCATTGGTCTTCATTCATGATTTCTTCCGGTCCTTCATTTATAATTTCTTCCAGTCCTTAGAAAATTCTTGTGCATGTTTAGCGGGCCATTCAATAATTGCGTAACTCCCAAAGTTACCCATTTTAGCCACCCCTACCCCTTATAACGCGTCGTAATAAATCTAGCACCACCAACCCTCGTTGCTACGTAATATTTCGAGTCCTAAGACCTATCGATGTTTCCATTATCTGCACACGTTTGATAGTACCCGTTACCGTCGTGTAACAAATCATCAGTTTATCTACTGTTCTATATGTGATATGAGAGAATGATAACCTCTCACACGAAATGAAATTTCTGGTAATTTTGCGTAAGTCCAGAGACGAAAAACAAATATTCAAGATGCAGGTCCTAATCATCGAGACCTAAAAGTATCAGCAGTACAAAATGCAAATGCCATTGACTATTGTCTTCACTATCACATGCGTCATCAACATTCTCCGTTATAGGACCAAATGTTAAGATTATGAATTCTAGAACGACTTGTTTGAAAAAGGCTTGCATGTAATCGAAAAGCAGCATTATTTCAAAGTTTAACTCAAGCAATGTAACTGAATAAGACACAATAAGACTAAAAGTCAGCAAAACACAATTCATTAATCAGAATGGTCATAATTCTCAATACCAAAATAGAGATTCCGACCTTAGCACCTTTCACAACAGGTACATCTATGTTGTCAAATTCGATTTCATCTAGATTGTCCCCCATCTAGGCTCACTATTATAACCGGTTTTTCTTCGTTCTTTGAGTTTCTGAGACTTATCTTGAACCCCGGCAGCTTTCGTATTCGCTTCATGTCAGTGAGATAGTGATATGCACTGGACCCAAGATGTTTTGTACTTTGAATAGCAATATAAGTTGGTTGTGACAGCATCAGAAGAGAAAGCTTTTGCTTTTTCTTGCGTGTCACGAATAGCAGATGGTACCAGCTTATTTTGCTTTGCTATTAAGAAGTCGTGATAAACTTGTGTGACTTTGTATGCAGCATGCATCGCTAATAGGACCTGTTTTTGTGATGCAGGCAGTCCGATGGGAACTTTAGCCTTGTCATCTTCAGGACCACAAAATCCCGCTACCTCCTCCAAATGTCGAGTCGTTGAGCAGCCAAACATGGGAAATATAACACCTATGTTCCACCATGACTAGTGTGTACACATTTCCTGCATCTGATTTGGGAGTGGCCCTAGAAAATCTATTGCGACTATCTGCAAAAGTCGTCTCTTTGTTGCAACTGACTTCATTGGTGTTTTGTGTGCTGGCTCTATTCTGGTATATCATATGAATTTACAAATTACCAACTATAGCTTTTGGCACTACAAATTACTCCCATGTATGTCCACCCTTGGAGTGAAATCTGTACACGCATCCATAGCAAAATAAATTTTCATCAGCTGGTATTTCTCCCTTCTTCAGAAATTTTTTACAGCTCCTGCGTAGAGGTCATATTCTAGCCTAGCAGCAATATCTTCCTTATTCAGTGTCACAATGATATCTGACAGGGCTGGTTCTGGTTTGTCTTCTCCCTTGAATGACTACCTCGACAAATATTCCTCATTTGAATGAAGTCTGCCTGGTTTATGTCTCACTTCAAAGGCGTAGCTTTGGATCTCGCTTATCCGGTGTGCAAGCAGATTGTTTGGTGCAGTTCATCAGCGATGACATCATGAAAATCTTTTCTTGCAATTTACATATTTTGACCACATGGAGTGAAAGAGCACCTTAAATAGCCATGTGCTGAACATTTTTTGGCGAACATTGTCAAAATGAAATGAAGTTCAACTAATTGACAACATAATGCTTTTCATACAAATCACTGTATTTTTCTCCTAGTTCTAAACGATTGGAACCAGACTCAAAATACAGTGATTTGATAGGAAATATATCAGCATTCCATTGCCTATGTATATCCCGGCCATTATTTTTCAGATTAAACTGAAATTTTTCTGTAATAGCTATTTTACAGTGCTTTTTTAAAAATTAAAAGTTAAAATCAAAACTTCATCAGAAGAGCCACGACGAGAAACATGTCAGAGATTCCCTTCCTTCTCTATTTAATCGACATTCCAGAGTTCATTAGGCTACTTCGACATGCTGTAAGATGTAACCGATGTTAATTTAAGACGTAACCAGATATGCCATAAGACGTAACCAATGAGGATGAGGATGAGACATGACGTCTCGAAACGTCCTATACTTCCTATGTAAAGTCTTTCTGGTTATATCTTAAATTAACATCGGCTACGTCTTAGGATATGTTGAACTAACCTAATGAACTCTGGAATGTCGTATTAAATAAGGAAGAATGGAAATCTCTGACATGTTGCTCGTCGTGGCTCTTCTGTTGAAATTTATAATTAAGCTGTACTTTCGAAGAAGCGTTAAAATCAAAAAATTCTAAAAATAGCATTTTGTGACTTCACACTAATTAACTCTATTGTTGTCAACCATTCCAGGGGTCTATGATCCGTGATGGTGATGAAATGACATCCATAGAGGTGTAGCGTTTTGCGGTAACTGGGTAATGGTTACACTTCTGTGCCTGGAGGCTAACCTTACACCTAGGCCTAATGTAGACTGTCAATGTAAACGACTCTCTGCTGGTATATCTTGTATTGCAAGCCAAAGAAGACTAACTTAGATCACTAAACACAGAGTATTTAATAATAATCACACAGTACATGACATGTGACATACATTTTACAAATGCAACACATAGCCCGGAAAGGGTGTTTACTACACACAACAGCACTCCACATAAACGCAAGATTGGCATAGAAAACATGACAGCTAAGGAACACGCAATTCGACACTCAATATACTAGTTAAAATACATCTATTTCGTTACACAGGTATTGGCAAAAATGCTTCAATGACCAAGCCATTCCCAAGGCTTCTGTCTGCAAAACTACATAGTTCATTTCAGATTACTTCAATGATCTGCTGGCGTATGCAATCGCCATTCCACCATCGGACTTTTTCAGGACAAATTCTACTCCGATCGTATAATCAGATGTATCAGTGTAGATACTGAATGGTTGTCTAAAATATGGACCTTTCAGTATTGGAGCTGTCACTATACAATTTTGCAAGTCTTCAAGTCATTCCTGTGCTTTTTAATCCAAACCAACTTACCCTTCTTCTTCGTGAGGTCAGCTAAAGGTTTTGATCAGCTTACAAACTCTGACATGACATGAAGCTCCGATAGTAAGAAGTAAGTCCTATAAAACTTTTTAAAGGAAATGGTTCAAAGAAATGCCCCTACAAAAGGAAGGAATATAGGGATAGTTATGTATTTCTGTATTTAGCCAAAAAATTCTCTGTATTCACAGAGCAATTTTTGATAAATTTTTGTTTATTAGCTACATCGACCTTAATTGCCAAAATGGTAGTCCACCACTACAGCTCGTTTCGAAGGCACCTCTATGAGAGCAGAGATGCAAGTATATTAAGCTCGTGGATCGGCTGCCTAGACCTATGAAATATGTAGTATATTTGCAGGTGTTAGCAACATAATTTCCATCCGTCAGGTATATGATTTGGACACAAAATATGATCATCCAGCAAACAAGAATAGCAAACAAAGTAAAATGGTCCACAATCTTTACATCTGAATATTATGTTCTGAGTGCCTTCGTCGTCAGCTGGGCCATGTTGGCCCAACCCATCACATCCAAATTTCAAGCAAAAGTCAACAGATGGAAGGTTCCGTTTCACTGCTGTTCTTAAAATTTCGTCTCTAAGGCTTGCTCAATTCTCAATGTTATTCGTATTCAGGTCTGCATATTTTTGTTTATTCTCCACAGCGCCTGAGTTTTCGGGGAATCCATGTTTACTGACATCTATTAAGGTAACCCTCTTAGGCACCATCAACTCCTCTGTTACTTTGAAACGATCAAGTTCTTTCGGCTTCGGCTTGACCCATTTTGTCTGGCTCTATCCATTGGTCAGTGTTTAAAGGTTTCTGAGGGTTGGACTAGGGGAAGGGCGGGAAAAAGGAGGGCAAGCGTTCTCACCTTATCATATTACTTAATATTTTCTTTAACCTTTCTCCTGCCTGGCCGCCGACGGGAAACTGTGACAATTGATGCGTCATCCGAGCCTCTTGTCCTCTTCAAACATGATGGCATCTCAGCCAAGGGTGAAGCATCAATTTGTTGGCCATCCGGTTGTGATGCTAGAATATTAGATCTCCCTGATTCGTCAATGACAAGATGTCCTTCTGTGTTGTCCGTGGACTGCGTTTCTGTGACTTCTTGGGGTTGATTTTCCTGCTCTTCCCTGCTCTTCCTGATCGTTCCAGCTCCAAATTCTCGTGTCGTCGGGTTTTGGTGTTTCTTCTGGTTGATCCTCTTGCTGCCAACTCGAAGGGCGCTGTTCAAAGCTGTGATCCCGAGATTGACAGCCTTGGCATTGGATAAGTTCAGGGCATTGCCGATTTAAATGACCCCATTGCCCACAGTTGAAACATCTTTTCACCTGACATGCTCTTGCTATATGAGAGGTACTGTCACATTTCCTACATGTGTGGGGCTGACCGTCGTAGTTGACTGCTAAGGAAATGGGCCCTATGTAAATAAAGCTGGGAATCTGATCCCTCAGGCGCATTTTGACGGTGAGGGAGCCTGACAGGACATCAGTCCCAAGGATTTTGTTCTCCCTCGAGAAAAGGATAGAGCCATATTTGCTCAAACGGTCGTGAAACACCTTGTCTGCAATTCTGCTGGCTTAAAGTGTACTCTCACCCACACCAGACGTGAAGAGTGGTTGTCAGACGTTCTAACGAAGTCCAAGTTTAGGAACGACTATTTGTCTGCGATTATTTTAAAAGTCAGCACAATTTCCTGACTCAGTAGTCCTGTCAGGACCATAATCTGTTGTGGGATGATTTGGTGGGCCTTTAATTTGTTACCTAGGTTTTTGGACTTATGGAGCCTGCCACCAAGACTGTCCTTGATCTTGGGCACCCTAAACCATTATTAGGGTCAGGAAAGGAAACTTGAAGTTCTATATGATTGTCCTCCGCAGCACCCGATACGTAAGAGCGTTGGCGAAGGGAGTTTTGGTGTTGTCTCAACTGATTTATTTCATCACCTGCGTTGCTTTCATCTGATGAACTGGTCTCATTGCCTTGTAATACGTTAGAGGGAGGTACAGAGGAGATGGAGGGAATCAATGATTGTGACTTATCAGACCCTACTAGTGATTCTGAATCCATATTGCTTGACACATTGCGTACGTTCGCTGTACTTGAACTTTCATCTACTTTCTCTAAGATTGCGTGATCTTGCTCTGCTGAGCATCGCGACTTCTCCGCCATTCGACAAACCCACTACACCTGATCTTAGCCTACAGATACTTAACTCAGTCTATCTCAACGTGAATTATGAGTTCCTTTATTATATCCACTTAAGAATACGTGATTGTATTGATTGACATTAAATGGAAATGATCTTTAACCAATACAAATACGACAGCTTCACAATACACTCCCCCGATTTTGTTCACTTAAGGTGAAAAAATAGTGACAGAACATAATATAACTACAGATATACTTGATTAACGATATATAAGCATGAAATGATCAATGAAGACTAATTGCTAAAACCTTGCCTACGTAATTCGCCAATGATAGCTGCATTGCGCCTTGGCCTACTATTTGCTAGAGATGGCAGCTGCGATGGCGCGTGTGCGGGAAGCTGCGCTGAGCTATGGTTAGATGCTGAAGAGGAAACTGCTTCTACGTTACTCCTTGTGATCTGAATGCTACATTCTAGAGGTATAAGGTGCTTGATAGATTGATTGAATACCCTTTGGTCATTACCCGCTACCTGTTTCTTTGCAGATCGAACCTCTTCGTCTTGTCCTTTATATAGCTCCAATATTTTTGCACGTTTCCATAAGCTTCTCTTTTGATTTTCGTTGCGTATTTCGCGAACTATTCGAGAAGCACGAAAACAAAAACGAATCGCCTGTAAAACCAACAAATTTGTAATAAAATATCAAAAACCCACTCGCAAATCTCTCTTTTTCGTTTTTCTCCTCGCTATCTACAGATCAATATCTCCTTACCTCCTCACGCGGTTTCTAACTCATTTGAATACAATAATAACTGAGTAAAAAGTCTAATGTCCCGTATCTTGCCATCACGAGGTCTAAAGTCCCGGATATTAGTCTATCATCTCCCATATTGGTCTAGCGTCCCGGATCCACAATAAAGTCTCAGATTTAGGACTATCAACAAAACAAAATATAATGTTCCCAACACGTAAAAGCACTATATCGCCTTCCTTTATCACAGTCTTTTTGTGTCCCTGTCTTTGCCTGTAGGCTTCTAAAAGGCTATGAATATAGTCATTTTTCCACCCAGAAGAAAATTGCATTAAAAGCCTATGGTGGTAGCGAGCCCTTCTAGACAAACCTTCATAAGTGCTTAAAATTCCTCAATGCCCATCACTAGGTAAGCGTTGCAGATTCCTGCCATTAACTAGTTGTGATGGAGTGAGGGGATAAGACACACCTTTGTCATCGAATACGTATGTAAGAGGTCTTGAATTTTAAACACCTTGGATTTCGACTAAAATGGTGCTTAATTCAGAAGATGTAAACATGGACCTTCCTATGGCTTTTACCAGACATCTTTTTACGCTTCATTTCTAGCCTTTCCCACATGCCCCCCTGCCACGGGGCTAACTCTGTGATGAACCTCCATTTCACTCCTTTTACCGTAAAATGCTCGTGAAGTCTGGGTGATCTTATTAATCTCTTGATTTCTATTGATGCTGATTTGAAAGTTTTTATATTGTCGGTTATAATAGATCCTGAGAGGCCACGTCGTGCGCAAAAACGACGAAATGCACGTATAAATGGCTCTACGCTGAGGGATTCTACGAGTTCCAAGTGAACTGCCCTAGTAACGGCACATGTAACAAGACAGACAATATTTGACGTTTTCCTTACCAGCAACGTATAGTGGACCTGCAAAGTCAACACCTGTATATGTAAAGGGCGGACTATTATCTACCCGAAAATCAGGAAGATCTGGACTGAATACTGAATTAAACGGTACCCCATAGAATTTATTACACACTATGCAATGATTCATAATGCTTTTCACCCTCTCCCGCCCCCGTAGAATCCAATAATTTTGTCTAAACAAATTGAGGCTTGCTCCTATACCATTGTGAAATGCTTTTCTGTGACACTCTTCAGTAAGAAGCTCAGTATAATGGCTATTGGATTTCAACAATATGGGCTTCTTACTAGATTCTGATATGTCTCTGTTGCCAATCCGTGTTCTGCATCTAAGAACTTTGTTTTCACCCAAAAAAAGATTGAACTGATTAAAATACAAAGGAGGTTTAGAAGATACTTTTGCTATCAAATATTTCATTTCCGATGAAAAAGACTCATTTTGAAGTGATCTTACAAGTAACATCTCCGCTTCATTACTCTCGTCAACACTGATAGATTTTTCCATTACCTGTTCTTCCTTCTTTATGGGTGATTTCAGGTTACATATGAATATCATAACCCATGCGATGGTGCGCAATAACTTGTCTTTCTTACCAAACCGCGAAATGTCTAATATGTTATGAATATGACACTGCGAATAGCTGTCAGCAATTACCATGGCATGAGTTATGTCAGAGTTATGCTTTGCCCTTTCAGATATGACTGGGTTTGATTCGAGATTGCTACCTAATGGATATTTGGGCCAATATTCCGATTTCCACTTTAAGAACTCAGGACCATCCCACCAGAGATGATTAGCTGCAAGGCTAACATGGCTGCTCCTTGATAGTAGATCAGCTGGATTTTCTGTACCTGGACAGTGATGCCATTGTTCTCGATCCGAAACAGATAAGATAGAAGTGACCCTATGTCGAATATATTGAATCCACGGTTTTACGTTTTTTATCCAACACAGGACAGGCATAGAATCAACCCAAAAATAATTCTGACTAATCTTACATGTTAATTCATCTTGCAATGTTCGCTGAACGTTGTTCACTAGCTTAGCAAGGAGACACGCCCCTAATAATTCTAGCCTTGGTATACCTTGCTTTTTGATAGGTGCTACTTTGGATTTTGAGGCAACGAATTTTACCTCAACTTCCCCCGACTCATACTGATCTCTTGAATATACTGTTGTAAACTCTAAACTATAACTCGTGACTCTTAGACTGGTAGCTATAAACTCTCTTATCTTAAACTCGGGGCTATAAAACTCTGAATCTTGAAGCGAATGCTAATCTTAATATATACGATTAATTGCGGAGGAGCGTTGCACGTGACGAAGTATCCAACATATACTACAGCAGCATAGGCACGCTCGCTAATGTCGGAAAACCCATGTATCGTAGTAGCCTCTACAACCTTATCTCATTGGAAAAAACATCGACGAATTTGTAAGTTCTGAAAAAAGGGCGATTCGGCTAATAATGCGTCATGTTTCTTTCTATGTTGGCCTTGGATTTCAATTTCAATATCCCAATTGAGCTTATCAACACAAAATCGCTGAAAAAGATTTTGAGATTGATTGTAAATACACAGAAACAACCGAGTGGATCAAAAATCTTTGCTGAGATTCGCAAAAAAGATCGCTTTGTAGGAGCTAAAAACTGTAAAAAAAGTGATAACATGCAACAAATGCAAGTAAAACGTGTCCTGAATACTGCTCCAATTAATACCAATTACCTTAGACCAACACCAATTAGAGCCCCCACCCCCTTCGCTAGGATTCCTGACAATGCACTAGGAATAGGATTGATCTTCTTCAGAAATGCTACTCTCCTTAGAGGTTAATGATAGCGATTTATCCTCTCTCTCTCTCTCTCTCTCTCTCTCTCTCTCTCTCTCTCTCTCTCTCTCTCTCTCTCTCTTTTATTTCACTGAGGAATACCTTGTTATTTGAGTTCCATTTGCGGAGATTGAAACACCCTTGTGCTAAAATTTTTTTGATGTTTAATAAATGTTAAGGGCTTCCTCCACAGTTTCCGTGCGGCATGACATATCGTCAGCGTATAGTCTCATTAGGATCTTTACGACTTCTGGATTGCTTTCACGAAATTGTGAGACATGTTTGCGTATTGTTTCACTTAGAATAGCATGACTACAAGTCAGTCCGAAAACTAGATGACAATATCGGTATTGAATTATCTCCGGATTTTCTTTATTTACGTCATCGTACCAGAGGAAACGAAGGACGTCTCTGTCTCCCTCCCGAATACCAATTTGCTGAAAAGGCTTTTCAATGTCTGCCGTACTGGCAATTCTATGAGCCCGAAACCTGATGAGCGTGCCAAATAACAAAGGCATATTATTATCACCATCTTCCAGCCTATCAATTAATGACAAATTTGCCTGCTGCAGGGACTTGGCAGAGCCATCGAAAACCACGCGTAATTTCGTAGTTTCTCTTTCATTCCGAACGACACTGAAATGGCATAGGAATTGGGCATTTTTACCATTGTCTTCCATTGAAACCTGTTCAATTACCCTTTCGGCTAATTGATCCTTGAAAATCCGGTCGTATTAACTTAACAGATCTGTTTGCCCGTTCAACTTACGATACAAAGAATTTAATCGATTTTTACACATATCATAGTCAGATGTGAGAGGTTTAAAATTTTCATCCTTCCAAGGAAGACTTACCTCATACCTTTTTTGTTCTTTGTTGTACTCGATGATTTTCTTGTCTTGTTCTTCTGTCATTGCTGTTGTTTCCTCCAGTAGACCCATCGATTCGTGCTTCCAAAACTTTGCTATTGAGTCTGTAATTTCTTGGCTGTCATTAAATACTTCCTCTCTAGAAGTTATAATGTCTAAAACTATATTAGAGACCATGTTAGAGGTATCATCTTTGTAAGAATTTACCATACCCGAAAGCAACCAGCCCAACTTACTACTTACAGCTATGGGCCCTGAACTACCTTTAATCACTTCTCCTAAAACTACCTCATAATACAGACCTGCTCCAATTAACAGACCTATTTGCTGATCGCTACTGTCTAAGGTGTTTGCGAACTGTTGGCCAGTTAAATGAGGGTAATTGCGAACATCCACGCGCGATGAGATAGGTGAACACATAGCTGGTGTACTTAGTGCTACTATCGGAATTATTTCGTTATTTACTTCAAGATTTACTGTAACGCGTTCACAAACCTTTTTTGAATAACTTGTTGAGCCAAACGTATTTAAATTTACCGTTTCCTTTTGTTCAACATTTAGAGAGAGTTTCTCCTTGATTTATTCGGTCACATAACTTTTCTGGCTTCCACTGTCGAACAAAGTATGCACTGGTATCTTCTCGTTCCGATCTTCCCGAAACACAAATGCCTTCGCTGTTTGTAGCAAAACGTTTGTCTTTCGCTTTACCGTAGACGTTGTGAGGGAGTTCATTTCACTTTCTGAAGGTGTAGAGCAATCGTCTTGGCTGGTCTTCTGGCACAATAAAGTGTTATGTTTTCCGTTACACTGGCGACACCTCCCTTTGCTACAACAATCCTTAGCAGCATGACCGTGTTTCAAACAATTGAGACGTCTTTTTGCTGTACGTATGATCTGCTGTCTCTTTATAACATCAGTTACCTCCTGACAGCCTTTGGCAAAATGACACTGTAGATGCCGTTTCTTTTTTTCTGCTTGAGCTACAAAGAATCTTGTAGTTCCTCCTAAGCTACTAGATGGAGTTTTTGTCACTTTTTCTACTCCTTGCCTGCTTCTGATATTAATTCTTTCGCTCACTTATCTCACTTCAAATTCCTTCCTAATGATTTCCATAATATCATCGATTTTCCCTATATCCTTTGATGTATTTCGTGCTACTTGCAAGGCGATTTTGGTAGGCATTCTTGACATGATTACTGGTATGAGAAGGCTTCCATATTTCTCTAATGATACTCCTAAGCTTTCAAGTCCCCGAATGTGAACCCTGATGTTGTCATATATTGATCTTGGTTTGTTTTCCCTTTCGGATGTGATTGCAGATTGAATAATTCTTGCATATGGGCACTTATGATTTGTTGTGATTTTCCAAATCTCGATTGTAAAATCCTGGAGGCCTTTTTGTAGTTTTCTTCAATGATGTCTAAACCTTCCAGGGTTTAAGTGCGGGACCTTCCAGTGAGTTTACTAGGTAGGTTAGCTTATGGACCCCTGTTAAACTTTCACTGCTATCGACTGCACTTTTAAAACTTTGCCAAATTGGCTGAAATTTCGTAATGTTCCCATTAAATCGTGGTAGATTGAGCTTGGGAAGTTTAATCCCTGTTACGTTACTTCAATGTGAGTTGACACTTAAATTTAAGTCATTCGAAAGTAAACTATTAAATATTTCTGACCTTGTCTGTATACCTTGAGTGGTGCTTGCTTGATCCGATTGTTCTTGGGCGTTTACCTCAGAAATGCCTTGAGGGATACCTACTTGCTCTGTTTATACTTGATCGTGCATCGCAGATATGCCTTGAGGGGTAGTGACTCATTTCATTTGGTGTTGTCCGATCGTTTCGTTTCTTAAATTTGTCTGCATTATCTTCTCAAATGCATCTATCTTTGCTACTATCTCATGAATCCATGTGGCTACGTCAGTGGGTTCGTCAACTTCGCTTGTAATTTCATTGATTGGGCATTTTTTGATTATTTTTTCGTCAAGTTTTGCTAAAAAGCCGTGCTTCTCTTGCAAGGTTTTGGCGATTAATTTCAGCTTAAGCAAAGTCTCATCTTTTGAACAGTCATTTTGTATTTCGTAATCTCTCATTAAGGCTTTTGAGTCTTTATCACAGCACGTGATTTGGCCACGGTGCCCTCCTCGAATTGCTTGAAGCCGCCTTAAATTCTCAATAACTTCGTCTTGAGTTTCCATGCTCTCTTCTTTTTCCGGCATCTTTCTTCTTTTTGCCGTCTGTATCCTAAGTTTTTTTCTCACTGCCCCACGTTAGGCGCCATATTTTGTGTACCAAAACTTCGTACTAGTGAGTTCTTGTTTTCTTGCAAACATATAGACAAACGATTTTTATGACTATTTACAGATACTTAACTCACTCTATCTCAACGTGAATTATGAGTTCCTTTCCTATATCCACGTAAGAATGCGTGATTGTATTGAATGACATTAAACGGAAATGATCTTTAACCAATACACGTACGATAGCTTCACAATATAAGTGAAGGATTATCATAAAAAGTGCTAACGTCCTGTAGACGCATAGAAATTAAGAGTTTAGATTTCTTGAGCTACCTAATTGTGATGAATGCTAATAAGCTCGCATATTTGCTTCTGAAAGTCATTGGTGATTGTATCCAATTTAGCAAGGCAAGTGGATAAAAAATATTTCTGATCATGAATATTGACAACTGGTTTCTTGAAGTTCGGATAAGTAGAGCCATAAGATACTATTGTACTGAAATGGTTGGCCATACTCTCATGTTTCAATGCATTCGTTTTCTGCTCAGTTAGGTATTGTAAGAGATTCAGTTGTGCAGTGTTTAATTCACGAAATTCGCCCTCTGAGGAGGCACTATAGGTTTCCAAGATGTCAGATTCATTTGCTGATTCATGAAGTTGGTTTGTTTCTGGAATGATATATCCATTTTGTGTGAGAAAAGAATCTACTGCATCGTCTGATAGTTCTGAATCACAAATGTCCTAGACTGAAAAGTGATAGATGAGTATAAAGTATATGATTTGACTACGAATATGAGACTCGGACAAAAGACTGAAACGATAGGTAATGAAGAATTAGGTAGTATAATTGTGATGTTGGATATATAAAGGAAAGAGATATAAACTTACTTTCAGATGATCTTTCATTTTGTGTGTCCTTGGAAGCCATGTGCTACCCAAGAACCGAGCTAGTCTCTTGATTGCATTTAGGTACATTGCAGCTTTGTTGCAAATTTTATCAATGTGTGGGTCAAACTTTAGTTGTTTGTCAATATGAATTCCAAGAAGGGTTGCTTCATTGCTTACATTAATTTTGAACTCATCATATATTTGAAATTCTTTGATATTACTATCGTTTTTACCAACAATGAATAACTGAAATTTAGATGGGCTGGCTGTGAAGTGATTTGAATTGAGCCATTCAATGCAGTTATTGGTATTGAGTTGAACTAATCTACGGAGTTCGTCAGCATTCTCAGCAGAAATTGAAATTGTATTATCATCTGCAAAGTTACTTAAGGAGCCCTCCTTGACCACGAGAAAGATATCATAAATAAAGACATTGAAGAAAAGTGGTCCAAGTATTGAGCCCTGTGGCACTCCTTGATTAAGTGGTTTCCATGAGCTGAAGCATCCATTTATCTTCACCATTTGTTTTCTGTATACTAGGTAACTTCTTAACAGTTTGAATGAAGTTGTACGTACTCCATATGCAGCTAATCTAGCAATTAGTAGATTAATGAGTAGACTGTCAAAGGCCTTTGATAAGTCCATTAGTACTGCCGCAGTGGTTTTGTTAGACTCTAGATTTGTTTTCCACTCCTCTATTCGTCTTATTAAGGCATGCTTGGATGAGAAATGTTTTCTGTAAGCACCTGAGAAGTTTTGAGAAGATACAGTTGAGAAATGGGGATAGTTGGTACTCTATTGCTTCCTCAAAGATTTTGCAGGTATATGTTAGTACACTAATTGGTCGATAGTTCTCCTTTTTGAAAGGGCCTTTCTTCTTGTATACTGGGGAAACAACCGCCATCTTGGTCAATGTGGGGAATGGTCCTTGGAGGATACATTTGTTTAGAATATTTACTAAAGGTCCTGCAGTTATGTGAACAGAGAGTTTTAGGAATGGAGCAATTATCACATTATTGCCACAAGCTTTTTTGTGATCCAGATTACTGATAATTTCTTTCAGTGTATCTTTGGTAATAGGTTGGAATTCAAAAAGCGATTGTTCTTTCAAATTAATTATTTTTTATACTGTTAATGCTACTATGTCTTTTGTACACATTAAGTATTTGTTCCAGAGATAGACTGGAATCTTCGCTCGAGTTCATTTTCACTGTTATTTTGCCAACACTGATGAAATATATGTTCATGATATCTGCAACAGAGTTTGGATCAGTTATTAGTGTATCATTTTCTGTGAGGCAGATGTCTGAATCGTCATTAATTTTTCCAAATAGATATGATTTCAGCTTTTTCCAAAATGATTTTGAATATAAGATACCATTTTGATAGAATTTTTGAAATTAATCTGATTTTAATCTTTGTCTTAAATTAGCACAGTGATTTCTTTGTTTTTGTAGTTTTCAAAATTGCTTTGTGTTCCATTTCTATTGTATGTGCTCTTAAGTTTTCTAAGAAGTCTAATTGCCTTCCGGTGCTCAGTGGCTAGGGGTTTGTTGTTTGCTTTAACTAATATTTTCTTCAGAGGTGTATGTGTATGTACAACAGAGCAGATGATGTTTCCAAAGAGCCTAAAGGCATCTTCTGCATTATTTTGACTATCACAAAGTTGAAAAGATGCTTGCTTTAGATGTTGAAGAAATAAATCTTCACTGAAATATATGAATTCTCTATAGTATATTAATGTAGCATGACATTTTGGGGGGTGTGATTTCCAGGCAGTTAAAATCATTGTATGATAATCACTTATGATGGTTTCAATTGCTTTACTGTGCCTAAAATGAGCTTTATGATTAGTAAGGATAGCAGCAATTGATGATGGGTTGCAATTTGGTTTATAGCAGGTTGGTTCTTTAATTAGGTTTGATAGGCCTATAGTGCTACAAATAATCGTTAGATATGGATTATCTAGTGTATGATTTAAGTCACCAATTATGATAAATTTTTCATAGCTGAGGCTTGCTTTATCAACAATGTTGATAAGTGAATTTTGAAAGCAGTCACTACTTGCAGTTGGTAAATTATAAGTAGCTACAGTAAACCATTTCTGCTTTTGTAAATTTATCTCAAGACATATGTATTCTATTTTGTTATCCTCCAAGTTGATAATTCTTTTACTCTTTATTGAATTTTTTACATAGGCTAGCAAACCACCACCCTGAGCATTTCTGTCTGCATGGTAGGGTGCTTTATACCCATGTATATGAAACTGGCTTGTAGGAAATGTGTGGTCAATTTTTGTCTCACTTATAACAACAATGTCATACAGAAATGTAGCTATTAATTATTGCAACTTACAGAATTTTCTTTCTAATACTGTTTATATTAAGGTGAGAAATGATAGGGTTTTTTGGACATTTTATGTGCATATTTTTCAAGTCTCTATAAGAACATTCCTTATCTTCTGTTGAGCCTAGCTTTGGCTTTTGATAAATATTGGATGAGTGTAGTCAATAGTTTCTCTTAATGAAATCTCTGAACTTACATGCAATTCTTGCAGTACCTCTTTTGTTTAGATGCAGCCTATTGTTATTTAGAAAGTCCTCACTAATGTAATCATTATCAATGAATGTTTTATTTGTCTCTTCACATATATTATTAAATATAGTATTGAGTTCATCAATAGTGGCATTTAAGCTTTTGTTTTTTGTCTGGTGTATCACTGAGGATAGGTAGGTAGGACAATTGGGTAGTTCACCTTTTATCTCCTTGATAACTGATGTGATTTCCTGATTAATATATGCCATTCATACAGATTGCAATAAATCCTTTATACCACAGTGGATGATCATTGCTGATGGGATTTTGGTTAGGCTTGGCTGCAGGTAGTACTTAAAGTCACTTGATGTCATTCCACTAATGCTGATTTTGTTCACCCATGCACTTAATGTCTTTGAAAGCTTGTGGGGTTGGACATCTTTATTCATGGAGTCTTCAATGACGGCAATACCTCCTTTTGGTTGTTTGGTGCTGAAACCATGTGCGGTTTGCTGGTTCTCATTTGGCTTGAATGTGTTGTCCCTTCTCTGCCTTTTTTGTGGTTTCCTTGGTGAGACCTGGAGTGTCAAATGTCTTGATTCTCGGGTATGTGTTTCTTGAAAGGCATTAAAAGGTTCTGACTGATGCAGATAGGCCAGTGTAGCAAATCTATTAGTTCATCATGTTATGTCATGCCAATAGCTATTTCATCTATTATATTGTCTTCATTAATAAGATCAGTCCATGATATACCAAAAGAATCACCATCACCCACGTTTTCATACATTGTGTGATAGAATGACCGTATTGTGCTTGCTAAATGAATGTTGCCGGTTGGGTAGCTATAACTAGCCTGGTTTTTAAATATACTTAAGAAATCTTTTTGATGTTCTGATGGAGTTTGAGTAATGCTACTGATATTGTATATTTTCTCAACACTACTGAGGTTGGATATTTTGCTCTGTGGACAGGGAGGCTTTTTCTTCTTGTTACAGCTCATTGTCTTTGGCTTCAGATCTTGTTTTTTTCCACATTTATCGGTAGTTCTGTTATTAGCATTCTTGGTTTTAGAAGCCTGATCGTTCAACGGAAATCTCACAAGTTAGCAAGATTTACACTGCACAAGATTTTCCTAACATGATAATCCTTCATTTTTCTTTACAATCATTGCATATGACAGGAGGCGCAGAATTTAGCTCAATAGTGTTAGACTCATGAGGCCCTGAGAGATGAGACAGAGATACAACAAGCTTCAGTTGAGAATCATTTTGCGGAATCACAAGACTTACACGGGTTCAATTTATTTACCGTATATACTCGTTTTACCGCCCGATCTTGATTAAGGGCCCGTTTGAATAGCCGCCCGTGTGAACAGAACATAAAAATAAATAAGGGCCCGTGCTTGAATACCCGCCCGGGCCTTAATCATAACTTTTAGGAAACTTTGTTTTTCAGTATGAAGATGTCAATTTATGATAATGAATCACACACGATATTAAAGCATATCT
>WIPJ01000520.1:1887015-1901502 GCA_018155075.1 Cassiopea andromeda
AAGACTGGGTACAGATAGACATACAGGGTGTATATAGACATATTTATTAACTGTCTTCAACGATAATTTTTGTGCATACCTAATTTTACTTTGAAAATAACAAGCGCCCGTGCTTGAATAAGAGCCCGTTTGAATAAGGGCCTGGTATTGAGTTTGGTTGAAAAAAATAAGGGCCCGGGCTATAAAACGAGTAAATACGGTATATATAGATTATTTACTATTTTGGTTTAGTTCATGCGTTGATCAGAGCACGTCTTACAAATAGCACCACATAGAACGAGTAATAGAGTGAAGTAGGCCCTTTTCCCGCCATTTCTTAGTGGCCTAATCCTGAGTGGATACTTTCTATTAGCAACTTTGTTGTGGTACAAGTGACTTTTCAAACGCTCTGTAAAGAGCGCGTTGCAATCAAGTGTCTCCTAACTTAGACTTCTGTTCAACCCATAATCGCTGTCCTTGATAACACTTGAAAGTAAGAGCGCTGTAATGAGTTCATCTCTTGTGTAACTGTTTGTGCTTAGGAAATATCGCTGAAAGTCTCAACGGATGCCACTTCCTATAAAAATATGTTGAAGTCTCTTAATTTTTCATGTTATGTTATGGCCTTCGTCAAGGCTTTGGCAATAAGCCCATAGTACTCGCTTATACACGGATTTAAGCCACTTGAAGTTGAGTTGCTGACTATTAAAAGTATACGAAGAGGGTTTTCACCTTGTAGATAGCTACAGCGTGCATAAAGTTCCAAAGTATCACAACATATTTAGTGGCATTCGTTGCCGGCCACTGTTGCCAATGCCATGCTCATACGGATATATTGAGCCTTCAGACAACAAAGACCTTAACCACAGAATAGTGAATAGGCAGAAGGTACACTCTTGTCGGCATCTTTGTTGTTTTCGGGGCACGGATTCATACTGCGCTCTTACTTAAACTCGTTTTCATTTGGAGACATAGTGTAATGGCGGAGACGAAAATAGCCTATGGCGTGCAGTGTATGCTGGAATCTACAATATGCGTACATCGAAGGAGAAGCGATCTTTTTCGCTAGTTGAAGGTAAACAGTTCGAAAAGTATTCTTTTGAATATTTTTTACTTGTAATATGTTACGAACCTCCTAAGACTAACCTCAGTAGCTGCACTAACATTTGGAACAGATCATGTATATGAGAAGAGAATCAGAACATACACAGAAATACACATAGAGATAGCTGAATTGTGCTTTATTACAAATGAGCTACTTTAAAGTACTGTTTATTCTTTCTTCCTGGTGTCCTCAACTCTCTGTTTGCAAACTTCAGACAGTAGTATACTCGTAGTGTAATAAATAGCATTAGAAGATATTTTGTGTTAAAAGAGTCACAAGGCTGATCAAGGTGAATGCTTTCGAGAAGTTGTAAGAGATCACGACCGACACAGGTAACTTTTTGGAGGTTCCTTAAGTGCTTTATAAATGTATCTTCAAGTTGTATAGTATATTGGAGCATAACATTGGAAGGGGCAATCAGCCCCCCATATGAAGAATCTGAATCATAGGCCTTAAAAGATAGGAGTGTTCGTCTGTCATCATAGCTATCATCATCCACTAGAGTACTTTTGCACAGATTGCATTTGTGTTTAAGGAAGGTTTTCCTCAAAAGGTAACCAGAGACATATGTTATTGCATTTTCTGCAAGCATCCTATTTTGAAACTGCTCATTCCTGTAGTCAGGTGTTACTAATTGTAATGAATTTGTTGTCATAGTTAAATCAGGTGGAGAAGTGTCTTTAATGTTTGCCAATTTTGCAAGGGATTCATCAATGTCATCCTCACAGTTGCCAGTGTTAACTTGTAACAAGTTAGAATGGAAGAGCTTTTTATATGCTCTCTGAAATTGTATTGGAATGGGGTTATCATTATTGCCCCCTTGTTGACGTATGGAACCAAAGAAGTTTTCAAGGGTATCCTGATTCAACTGCCGTGTTATTAAAAATGGCGCAATACCTTCACTGTATAGCTTGCGCCATAACAATGAAATTGCTTTCAGGGTGATTATCCAGCCATTCAGGCATTTTAAATAACTTGTTCTATCCTCACCTGTTTGTCTGTTTATTGCCTTCAATGATTCAAAGAAATCTATTCCTTTAGTTATTTCATGCATATGTGGAGAAGAATGGGAGAATGGCCTGCGGCAAAATTTTGGATCCCTAGAGCTAAGAGAGTTGCAGCAATCAAAGATGGTATCAATTTTAGATACAAATTGTGCTGTGCCAAGAGCAGATCCTGGCATGGCATGCAGTGCAACATAAGTAGAGAGTCCAGCTGCTACTGAATGACTAAAGACTTGAGCAGCAAATTTCACTTTCATTTTCGAAAACCCATTTGGATTTATGTGCTTATCAGTAATCTTTGGTGAAACCCTAATAGGCAGCTTTTGATCCTTGTCATAGAAAAGTTTGATGTCCTGCCAGCATGCAATCTTGCCTTCAAACTCAAAATCATATTTCATCAGGTTGTTTCTGATAGATTTAAGTAGATGTGGTGGATCAAAAATGGTAAAGTATTGTTTCCCTCTCATCTCAAAGTATGGATGATATGGTGAAACACCAAGGCTAGCAAATAGTTTCAAGAATTTAGATCCCTGATCAGACACAACTGAGACAACATTTAACCCTAAAGACTCTGAATGGAGGAGAGCTTCATCAAGAATGGTATGCAGCTGAGTAGTTCCACAAGATTCATTGACAAGAAAGTATGCAACAGGCTGCTTCCAGTTGTACAATATTCCTCTAGCCATGACAACCAATGCAGAAGTTGCAAGAAGACAAGAACTCTTTCCATTGCCATAATCCTCCAGACCTACTATACTGTCATCTGACAAGCTGTAGAAAAGGTGGCTCTTAAGAGACATTTCACCCATCAAAAGAGAACACACATTAGCGCACCTGCTGGAAGAGATTTAATCCTTTCCTGGATAACATACAAGGACCTTTTGGAAAAGCCAGCTTCAGAATCAAACCTGGAAACCATACGGGAAATAGTTCTTTTGGATGGCAGGCTAAGCACTTTTTGAAGGAATGTGTATGCTTTTCCACTTGTGTGGTAGATACTTAAAGCCCAAGATTTCAGTGCAGAATTATACCTCCGACCTTTTGGTTGTTTAGATGATAGAATAACTTGGCTTTTGAGTAGTCTATGGAGGTCTTCAGAAATGACTCCCTTTAATAACTTTAGAGCCATTTTTGCCTTCTCATGCTTTGTTTTAATAGAAATTAGTGGAGAGTTTGCCCTTGTTTTTGCTAGTTCATTTGATAGATGGGATATTTTTGTGCGCTTCCTTTTCAATAGAAATCTCAGCTTCTTTTTCCGTGGGGTATCAACAGACAATTGGGGAGGAGTTTGACATTGGGAAGTTGTGGTGTTAGATGCATCAACAGGTAGGCTTTCCAAAGCTGGAAAAAGAAAGAAATAGTTATTAAATAGCAATCCATTTTAAAGTGAGAAATTATCATATGTAGTGCAGAAATCAACATGATACTGCATAGGTAGTTTAATTGTTTTTCCTCATGTAAAAGTACTCACACATGTCAGTGGACTGATGAAATTTCTGAATAACTACAGGAACTGCCAAGAAGTGGACTGGCATTACTATACTCACTCATATCTGCAGACTGATGAGAAGTGTCAACAATTAGAAGAGACCCTTGTTCATTATCTATCAAGTTGAAAGGAATAGTAATGAAGGTGAAAAATGAGACAAAGAGTTCCATATGCAAATAAAATATGTCCATAAAATAAGAAGCAGCCATCCTTTATTAGAAATATAATATGCTAATTGTGGTAGTACCTCTTTTTCCATATGTATGGTCTGTACTGGCCTTATTGAACTCAAGCCTTTTCCTTTTTGGCAGGTCTATAATAAGTATCTTGCAAAAGTAATTCACAAACTAGAAATTTTTCAGTGATTGCATGATCATTCTAATTCTAGTAGATAAAAATTTTATCTTTTTTCATAAAGAGTATCTTTTGTTAAGATAGCATGATGATTAAAAACGAAACTATACAAACGGAACAAGGGGGTGGGGGTTCAACATCGATGAAAACTACTGCTATAGATTGTCCAAGTGTAGCTTTCCAAGTGAAGTAAGTATGTTATGTCAACATACCTGAATTCCTTGGTTTTGGTGCAGGTCTTTTACTACCAATAGTAGGAGGGGGATTAGGAATTTCAAAAGGCGTTGGAATTGCACCTTTTGACAACCGGCCCCTGATGTTTTTGAATTTGGGCAAATATTGGCAAATATAAGATCTTCTCTTCTGCAATTCAGTACCCATTGCTTGCACCTAAACAAACAAATGGGAAAATGTGTATGCAGGATGTCATTATAGCCAAGAAATAACGCACTATTGGCATGAGAGAAGCTGTGGGGGAAGTCACGAAAGTAACATATGCCTACTCACCGGCTCGTCTCCAACGGAAATCGGTAAAATTGAATATCAGGACACAATTTCATGTTGTTTGTACAATTAATAGCAGCGCAATAAGCACTAACTCGGCCGCGTTTTCCCATCCGTCCATCGAATTTGTGTCATCTCTATACTGAACCCAATGAACTAGCATGATTTGTTACACCACAGGTCTCGTTTCGATGAACCCCATACTGACGCATGCGCGAAAAAATCCGTGCCCTCTGAAAAGAGCAGAGTGTCCCTTCTGCCTATTCACTATTCTGTGATTAAGCTAATGCAAAAGTTCTAGCTCATGACCTAATTTGATACATATTCCACCTTCTGTGATAAAAATGGAGAATTATACTTGATTGTTGCAAAGAAATCATGTTTCAAAATTTATAATTAACCGATACTTACCTGTAAGTTGAAGGTTGATTGTAATTCTATGAGTTACCAGCCAGGAGTGAAGGAGTTGTACGAGAGAGAGCGCAGCGCAGGAGCCAACCAGATTTTAAAGGTAACAACAGTTTTGTCAAGTCAGAGTTAAGGAGTTGGGAGGGAAAATCAAAAACAGCAAATTATGGGATGGGCGTACAACTCCTTCACTCCTGGCTGGTAACTCATAGAATTATAATCAACCTTCAACTTACAGGTAAGTATCGGTTAATTATAAATTCTATTTCGTTACCAGCCTACGTCGTTACGTAGTTGTACGAGATTTTAGAGATAACAAAGACAAACACTGTTGTCAAATGGAAAACAGAAATCTCCTGTAGGAAAATTCAGGAAATACAATGGAAATTGAACAATCATTTGAAAAACAACAAAACTCAATTATACAATAGAAAACGTAACTAACAGCTAAGATTAATCGAGTTCAAAATTGCATATCCATGATTAAAATTGTTCTCTATGGGCTTATTATAATAGCGTTGGAAAACCTGCTCGTTGGACCATCCAACAGAGTCCATAATGTCAATCACACTGATGCTTTGGCTTGCTAAATAGGAAGAAGACGCTGATCTGGTGCTATGAGCGTTGAATCTTGTAGTATCTATTCCAGCTGCCAGAAGCGAAGACTTTATCCATCTAGAAATAGAATCCCTTGAAATAGGGGAATATGGCTTTGTAAAACTAAGGAGCAACTGCTTTTCATTACCCCTAAGAATAGCTGTTCTCTTTATATATTCATCAAGATGAGAAACAATGCAAATTTTCTCATCTGGTGGATACTTTAAGAACCCTAAAGGTTTGAGATGATGATTAATACGCGATTGTTTCAACTTATAAACGATGGGAAAAACATACTTATCCTGAAGCTTAGTCATATTATCAACTCGTAAGTAACTAATCGTTTGGCACCTTTGACCGCTTAGAAGGGACAATAGAAAAGTGACTTTAAGTGATAATTCTTTAAGACTCAATTGAGAAGGAGGTTTTTGCTTACGGAAACAATCAAAAACCAAATTCAAGTCCCATATTTCCTTATGCCTGGGGAAAGCAGGCCTTAACTCAAAGATGCCCTTCATAAACCTTGTAACAATAGGTAATTGACCAAAAGGGGTATCTGTTCCTAATAGTAGCACGGATGATAGTGCTGATCTAGCGGTATTAATAGCGCTGTAAGACAGACCCTTGTGGTATAAAGAAGTAAGGAAATCTAGGGCTTCTGAAACAGAGGGTGAAAAAATATTGGTATGGTGTTCCCGACAAAATAGGAGCCATTTTTGCAAGGACGAGTTATACTCAAATTGGGTGCCTTTTCTCCAAGATGAGAGGATTCTATTAATAGTAGATGGAGAGAACCCTTGACCTGTCAATTTTTCCCTGATAACAAACATACAAGAATTGTCATCTTGTTGTACAAGGGATGTTTCCTCCCTGGGAAACCTGGAAGTGACAGGTGATTGGGAGAGGGGTTCAAAACCACTGGAGCGTGGACAATAATCGAAGATAGTATTGGGTACCACGACTGTGAAGGCCACTTTGGCACAACCATCACACCTCGAGCCTTCTCCTGTCTTATTTTCTGAAGTGTCTGCAGAACACAGCTAAAGGGAATGAAACAATAAAAATAAATACCAGACCAGCAAATAGAAAAGCATTTATAAACTTTTCATCAGGATCTGGTCTATATGAACAGAAAACAGAAAATTGTTTGTTGAGGCGAGAGACAAATAAATCTATTTCGGGTTCAAAATCCAAGGAAGATAATGCCTTTCTAAGTGTGGTTGGGTTTAACATCCATTCAGTATCTAGTTTGCAGAAATTCCTGGATTCTGAGTCAGCAATTACATTATTTGACCCTGGAAGATGTGCTGCAGTTAACCATATATTGTGCTCTATACAAAATTCCCAAATCTTAACAGTAATAAGATGACAGTCCTTACTACGACATGTACCCATATTATTGATTATGCAAACTGCGGCGATGTTGTCAATCATAACTTTGACATGCCTATCGGACAGATTTAGTCTAAAAACTTTCAAAGCAAGAAATGCTGCTAACAGCTCGAGATAGTTGATGTGATGAGTAGCCTCCTGAGCGGACCAACGTCCTCCTGTGGAGGTACCATTCATTGCAGCACCCCAGCCTAATAGGGAGGCACTGAATAGACTACGGTTGTAATTGGGGCATGAACAATATTTCTATAACATGTCAATATGCTATCTAGCCACCACTTAAGCTCAATTTTAGCATGATCAGACAGTGACATCATTGCTTTGAAATTCCCTTTATTCAATTTCAAAGCCATTGCCTTTTCCATTTCAAGCCACCGATAATACAAGGCGCCAAATTGAACGCCTGGAAGACTCGATGCAATGTACCCGATGATCTGCGAACATATTCAATCGAGAGTGCATTTTTTGTTTGGTACATTTTGTTTACCTGATCATAGACTTTATGTCTTTTAGACTCGGTGAGAAACACTCTCATAGTAACAGAATCAATGACAAATCCAAGAAATGTTAACTGTTGTTTCGGGATAAATTGTGATTTGTCTGGGTGTATGACAAAACCTAAATCATCGAAGAGAATAAATGTATCGACTACAGTTTGAACACATCCTTGATATGTAGCACTTTGCAAGTACAGGTCATCTATATAGGCACTGACAATATGATTCTGCAAGCGTAACTTAGAAAGGGGTGGCTTTAATAATTTTGTGAACTTTAGGGGACATGATGATAAACCATTTGCATATGTGGTATACTGGTATAACTGCCCTTCAAATTTGAATTTCAAAAACTTTTGGTATTTGGGATGAATTTTGACGCTGTAGTAAGCATCTTTTAGATCTAATGAAGACATCCAACAACCAGGTGTCACAAGGTTAATAATAGGGTGGATAGTTTCCATCTTGAAATGAGCGTATTGGACTGACTCATTGAACCTTTTAAGGTTTAGTATCAAACAAACATTTCCGTCAGGCTTAGGTACATTAAAAATTGGTGATATGAACTCCCCAGATTCATGTTTACTTCTTACAATGACACCCTTGGTAAGTAGAGACATGATTTCCTTCATGGCAAGTGAAAAATGGTTTTTACAGATTGAGTTAGGAGGGCAAAAAATCTGTTTAGGGGGCATATAAATGAAGTCGATTTTGTCACCAGAAACTATGTCCAAAATATGTTGATCCGACGTGATCTTTTGCCACTTAGTGAGATTTAAACTCAATTGACCGGCTCTAAATTGCATTACCTTATACTGTAGGTAGGGAAAAACAACAGTAGAAATTAATCGTGCAATCACCTGAGACGTGGAACAATTCAATTCTTTGTGTACCTCTTCTTTGCAAAGGAGTAGTTTTGTTTTTGGGGGAAGGCTGTCTTCCCCCGATACCCTAAAAAAGAATTTTGGGATTGTGTGGCAGTAGCATGTCTAGGTGTGGTGTTGAAACCAGAGCTTTGCCTAAAAACTCGCTTGTAGTTGGTTGCTGAATGGGAAGGGAAGTTTGTAACCCTATTTACAATCTTATTGGTTGCCTGCAATTGTTTAACAACCTCAGGTAAATTATCACCAAACAACAGCGTAGTGGGTTTTACATTCCGAGAGCAAGCTTGCTTAAAATCGCTGCTGAGGTGGGGACGGAGCATATCCCTTCTACGAAACGTTAGTTCACTATTGACATGACCAATTAAGACAATTGCATCAATTAATTTTGCAATTAAACCTTTATAATCAAGAGGGGATTGCTGCTGTTTTGCAGTGAGGAGGTCATTTGCAGTAACTGTGACTGCCGCTGTGGCTTTGACCATTGTGTTCTGTAATGCAGATATTTTCATATCATTTTTCCTTGCATTAGCCCCAAGTTTTGTCCAAATTTCGGGGTTCACCCTTGGTGTTTGGAGAGAATGGCAATTGCCAGGAGGGGAATATTTGGATAAAATTTCCTTTCGTTTAACATGGTCAAGTTCCAAAGCAAATTTGCCATTAACAATTTTTGCCAATTGTATAGATACAGGAGGGCCTTGCTGGGCCTGTGGCATCAACTCTTGGTCAATATCGTCTAAAAACGTTTCATTTGCTGGTACCTCTTGCGGGTTACCATCGAATTCTGCCCCCCAAAAAGACTGATGGCATCCTCTTCAGAGGGTCTGGTTAAGATGTCATTTAGTGGCACCGTAACAGTTTGTGCTGTTGATGCGGTTCCTGTCTGAGCAGGATCAAGCCTTGCTGTCTGTGCAGCGTCATTGTTTGCATTCAATGATGCTTCGGTGGGTTCGACATCAGGCCTACGCCTTTTGGCGGGCAACTGACCATCGTCCGTTAATAGGGAATGCAGAAGACGAGAATTCTCATTGAGTTGTGACTGCATTTGAGACAAAAAGGATAATAGAGTGGGAGAATCTGAATCATTTTTAGGAACTGCAGAGGGTGTTTCCTCTGGATCGTGCGAAAAAACATGCTCGGAAACATCAATGTCCTGAGCTGAAGACATAATTGTAATAAGCTAAAACAAGAGAAAAATAACAATCAAAGAAAACTTATCCTGTTCTTGACAGCTTGATCTCCACAGCAAGTCGATGTAAGTAGATTGAAAACGATAAATTTCTCTGCGACGAAAAGCACTCGTGTCTAGTTGGCTGAAGAACTGACGCAAATGGTTGGCTCCTGCGCTGCGTTCTCTCTCGTACAACTACGTAACGACGTAGGCTGGTAACGAAATAGAATTGAGTAACACTCTTAAAATGCGTTAGGTAATTATTAGGATATATGGGTTAGACCCTATATCCTCTTGAAAAGCTGAAGAATCTCCATCTCCAAGGTGCTCTGTGTATTGCAATTTGTGCTTTTCAATTCATCTCTTGAACATTTCCACAGCCCCTACACTTTCCATGCATCCAGATGACTTGGTATTATTCACCTGGAATTTATGCTGCACTTTCCATTCCTCGAATTTGGCATGGTTCTCTCTTTTCAGCCAAACCTCACAGCTCTTGCATTTTTTGACAATATATGAAAATCAAGACACTTTCCTGTACTGCTGGAAAGCAGGGTAACCACTCCATTTAATGATGAATAGCCTCGCTTTTACCAAGTACCATCAACAGATACTTGACAGTCTACTATTTCATCTGCTGCGAAATTTTATACACTTAGAGTTCCTTTCCAGCCTCTAGAATACTCTCTTCAGCAACAATAGTATAAGCCTTCAACAGTGATTCATTTATTTCCTGGAAATTATTCTTTTTCATAGGTAGTGGCATGTTCATAAATGTTGAAAAAGTTGACAGAACGTTGTGTCCTTTTCCAATCTCTCGGATAGCTAAGGCCATTCGTAAATTGACATCAAAAGACTGCTTTCCTGGTGAGCCCTTCACCTTTTCGCTCAAAGGTGAAGAAAAGAAATCTTCCTTCCAATTATATGAGCTGCAGTTAAATTCCAATATATGACAGAGCCCTTTCTTGTTTTTGAGGTGGTAGCTAAATCTTACCTCTGAGCTGCATTGTGGGCATCTGGCAATAGTATGGAAGATTTGCTCTAAAATATTTGATTTCATCAACAAGTAGTATCCAATTTAATCTGGGATCTCTTGCTCTTCAATGTCAAGTTTGAACATTTTTGCACTCGTACAAGTGGCATCATCTCTACATACTGATGATCTAGGCCTACTTTCTGGTGACTCCTTGGATGATATCCTCTTAACATATCTGTTACTGTAAAATGATCTTTTCTTGCGCCTTCCAGCACTTCTACCCATGATTCTCGATTCAAGTTCTCAATTATCCTAATGGTTAATGACAACAAAACGCTAGGCAATGAGCTCAGTTTTCATTCGATCTTGCAGAGGTGTGAACTGGAACAAGTACTCAAATCTTCAAGGAGACGTTGCCAAAGTATTCAACGCTGATGAAATGACCTCGTAATGATTACAATGATAGAGAGGCAAAATTGACATTTCCATGAAAATTACAAATAGGGAGCCTTGGGGGCCATAATACAGAAAAAACCGTTGCAATATTGTTGCTAAGGCGTTGCTATGCAGCAAAATTTTTGTCTTACTATCTAAGAATGCAATTTTTGGGAACGATCTTTCCAACATTGGGCACAAAAACATCAATATCATGTTCTCAACCAACAATACTAATTATTTTAGAAAAAAAATTTTTTGGCAAAAACTTTTGGTTGAATGGGGGTCTGCTACCTTAATCTCTTTTGTTTTCAATGTTATCCTTTCTTTCAAAGAGCTAAAATGGCGTCAGCAAGTTTTTCGAATCTCTCGCCAATACTGAAGCAAAACAAATATTGTTTAATGGGATAAACTTAACTTTGAATGGATGTGTGTATGCTGATAGGCCTAAAGTGGCTGCCATTTTAAGACAGAAGTTCCAATAGTTCTACTCACCTAGTGTATTAGAGTTAGTTCATACGAGGAGCCGTAGATGAGCCGAACCTATGATAGCATTGGCTCAGCAATGGCACGACGTTATGATGGTTTGATTCAAACGATGAACTTAGTGTATTGTTATTGGCTTTAGTACCTTAAAGGGAAGCGACAAGAAAATTATGATACGCATGCTTATTCTAGAGTACAGAATACTGTTAAGATTATGAGTACAACAACGGAATAAAACGTTTGGATATCATAAGCAAATCGAATAGAACATAACATGCGAACAGAACAATAGCGAGCAACGGGTTACCAGGTACTTATGTTAACCGGAATTACGTCACACATATGTCAATTTTGCCATGAACGTTTTCCGAATACTTCAACAAATACACCTCCCGATTACTAATTTTTTCCATACCCCTTTGTTTTTCCAACCCCTCTACTTTTTAATTTAGAGAATCTTGAAACATTTCTCAGAGAATCAGAACACTGCAGCTTGAAACCAAATGCAAACCCCGAACAGAAATGCAAAGAAAAGTTAAAAGATCGAAGTGCATATAAATAGATATGTTCGTTTAAAATATTTGCTTCAAAAATCTGTGTTTTCTATTTTCAAACCCACCAGTTTTCACCCCCATTTTATTCCTAACCCTCCTATTATTAAAAAATGGGCTTTTTTTTGTATCTTTCATTATTAGCAATTATATCGACAAAAAATCGCCCAGCATTTCAGTTGTCCACTGTTGGTCTACATTCACATCAAATTCACCTCCCTGCTCTTTCTTTGCTGCTTAGGCTTTGGCGCCATTTCACTATTTTCAGTATTTACTTTACTGCTGTGTTCCTGCAACTCACTTTCACCTTCCTGATTTTCTATGGGCATTTCCAAAGGGAAGGATTTCGCCGAGGCGGATGATATACTGTCGTCTTCTGACTCGTTTTTATTAAACGTTTCCATTTTGAAAGAGGATGCGTGCTTCCAAAGACCTGCGATCATTCCCCTCGTATTGATTAACACTAGTGCGCACGCTCTGATCAAGAAACTCAATGCTAAAATCCAGAACCAACTAATTATTGCATTAGTCCAGCAATGGATCGTCTCATCGTCTGAAATCAAGATGAACCATACATGATCCGCACGACCGAAGGGGATGAGCCCATTTTGAACCTATCAACGGTGCGACTATGGGTTGAGCCGATGCATTTTTATGGGTAGTTCATATGATGAGCCGTAGATGAGCCGAACCTATGCATTTAGCAATTTGAGTAGTTAAGTTGATCTTCGGTTCAACGTATGAAGCCATAAAAATGCATTGGCTCGACCCGTTGATAGGTTCAAAATGGGCTCATCCCCTTCGGTCGTGCGGATCATGTATGGTTCATCTTGGTTTCAGACGATGAGCCGATCCATTGCTGCACCAATGCAATATTTAGTTGGTTCTGGATTTTAGCATTGAGTTTTTGGATCAGAGCTTGCGCACTAGTGTCAATCCATACGAGGAGAAATGATGGCAGATTTTAGGAAGCACGCATCCTCTTTCATAATGGATACATTTCATGAAAGCGAGTCAGAAGACGATATTAGGGAGGTTTAGATCCAGTGCGAGTACGAGTTTTCAACTGCGCAACGGATCTACGCATATTCAGAGGGAATCACCGTCACAACTCGTACTCGAAGCAGCCGTTCAGTACGAGTTTCTCAGCAAATCTCGTACTGAACAGAACGAGTTTGGAATTGATAATATTGCCAAAAATAAATGTGCAATTCATAAGCAATTGCCTCGATAAAAAGCAGATGTTCACAGGCAACCTCTTGTTTTGAAAAGGAACACAATGTAAAGCCTTTTTCAAGAGCTGTTGTCGTGGAACCACTCGGTCATAATAAACTTCTGGAAAGGGCCTAGCCATGGAAGGGGACTAAGTGGAAAGACTTTAATATAACGTATATTCCAAAGTTGAACGAGGGACTTAAGTTATTAAAACACTTCAGGAATAATCCAACAGCATCCTTACGACTCGGAATGTCATTCTTGTTGAAGCGAATTTCAGACAGCGATTCATCTTCATTCACGATAGAGAAAGTTCAGTAAAAGAAGGCACTGGCTTTCGAGGGATATAGTAATAGCTTCGTGTTTATCTTCAGAGTACGATAGGGCCCTATAGTATCCTACAATTCACTAAGTTTTTTGAATATAGATGCAGATGTATTGATTTCAATAAATCCCGGGGTCGTTTTGAAGGCGGAGATATCTAAACACATGAAGTTGCAGTACGAGTACGAGTGTTAAGCTACGCGGGAGGTGAACTCGTACTCGTACTCGTACTCGTACTGGATCTAAACCTCCCTAATATATCATCCGCCTTGACGTAATCATTCGATTTGGAAATGCCCATAGAAAATCAGGAAGGTGAAAGTGAGTTGCAGGAAGGCAGCAGTAAAGTAAATAGTGAAATGGCGCCATAGCCTAAACAGCAAGGAAAAGTGCAGGAAAGTGAATTTGATATAAATGCAGACCAAGAAACTAATGAAACAGAGTTTAGCGTCAAGAAGAAGAGTTGTGTTAAAAAAGGAGGGCCAAGGTCACTGTGGACAACTGAAATGCTGGACGATTTAGTGGACATCATAGCTAATAATGAAAGATACAAACGAAAGCTCATTTTTACAAATTGCCCCACTGCAAGCAATGCCGAAATATACAAAGAAATTGTGATTGAGCTACGACGAAGATCCAGTAATCAGGGGGGGGAGTGAGTTTGTATTAACTTTTGCGCAAAAAAGAAACAAATTCAAAAAGTTGATGAGCATTTGTAAAAATGGTTTGCTCACTGTAAGGACAGCAAGTGGCATCAAAAGATTTCAGGACGAAAAGCAGTTTGGTAAGTGGTTTGATCAGCTGCTGCAGCTAATGAAATCCAGAGCATCCTGCAGACCTTGTGAAGCCATTGAGCCAGGATCGAGTCACATGCACGATGTTGATGATGAGAATAGAAGCAGCAGAAAATACTTCACTAGAGTTGCTCCATTTGAATAACAAGATGTTAGCAAGGAATCTGAGTCAGAATTTTTGTGAACTCGGCTCAGTATCAAAAATGAAAGGAAATCAAACAATCATAGAAGATATTGCAACATCAGTAGATACATGTGACAATCAAAAAGTAAGTTAGTTTATGGTGGACGTTCTAGTAACATCTCTGTATGACATAAATAAATATAT